>JAMKCH010083120.1:0-83073 GCA_023653785.1 Ophioderma brevispina
ATTACCGATAGTCCCTAGGACACTGAAAATCAAAACTTAGTGTCTATAGGACTCCTAATTTCAAAACACATGTTCCTAGGACTGTGAAACTCAAAACATAACGTCCGACGGACTCTAAAAAGCTAGGACTGGCTCGCTCGTGACACCGGTGTCATATATTACAGCGTCCGTGTGACTAAGTATCCTACCACCCATCTGTCTATTGTGTTATCCATTGAGTGCTGTATGCATCATTTGTTTCAGCACTGTACCCAAATGTCCTCGTCTACAAGGTCACGGTTTATTCCGTACATGTTGCTATGGTAGCTAGGACACTCTCTCATTGGGGACACTCAGTTTCTTTACACCGGTGTCACGAGCGAGCCAGTCCTAGCCTTTTAGAGTCCACCGGACGTTGTGTTTAGAGTTTCACAGTCCTAGGGACATAGGTTTTTAAATTAGGGTCCTGCAGACACTAAGTTTTGATTTTCAGTGTCCTAAGGACTATCGTTAATAATACGCAGTGTCCTGTGGACTATAGATAATAAAAAGAAGAGTCCTAGGACAATTCAAATAGCTGTAATTTTATTACATTACACACATCTCAGCGTCCCTAAATTTGGAGGGTCCGGAGACTGTGCGTACTAGTTGTGAGTGTCCCATGCACTTGAAATCACAGTCCTAGGACCATATGTTTTAAAATTAGGATTCCTATGGATACTAAGGTTTGATTCTCATTGTCCTGGGGACTATCGGTAATGACACGCAGTGTCCAATGGACTACGTGTAATAAAAGGAAGAGTTCTAGGCCATTTGAAATAGTGGGACTCTTACATTTATTACATTATACGAATCTCAAGGTCCCTAAATTTGGAGAGTCCGGGGACGGTGTGTGGTAATTGTGGGTGTCCCATGCAGCTGGTTTGAAATGCAAGTATCCCAGCACAATTGAGTGTCTGCTTGAAATGGCACACCATTAAATCCCCAGAAGTATTCTCTTTAAAGGGTATTTTAAATGATTGTTTTGTGATGCTATCATAACATTCATAATTACATTCAGCATCATGGTACACACCATCATCAATGTGCAGATGCACATAGTTATAAAATGGCGACAATTTAAGGTGGTGAAAATAGGCTATTCCAGGAATTATCCACCCCATGACAATTTCAAAATTCGAAATAACTATGGGAATTCCCAAGCTGTTTTTGATAAATCAGTGTGACATTTCCCGTGGGAATTCCCATGGTATTTTTCATCATGTCATCTTTGGGTGTTTTTGACCAACGAGAATGAAAGGGAAAAACAGCATACTAAGTGATAGTGTTCTTTGGGAAATCACGGTGATTTTTTTTTTCAGTGGGTCAGTAAAATCATGGGAATTCCCAAAGTCATATTGGGTTAGCTACTCAATTACTCAATTATCTCTTCAGTGCATGCAATATTGAATATTGGATATGTCTTTTACGATTTTCATTGTGGAGATTCTCATGCACTTTTGGATTTCATGATGGGAATTCCCATGCACCTTCTGGATTTCATTATGAAAATTCCCATGCATTTTTGGAAATGAAGGGTGTGGAAAGTGGTTGTGGATAATTTTTGGAATAGCCCAATTAATAGAGTAGATATGTGCATGAATTGTGCACTTGGTGATAAAAGCATGCAATTTGTCACACAGTTTGGGCATGTTCTAAGAAGGATTTTAGGCTATAGGGGCATCGCAGATTTTTCGTGTAACTAAAATGGCGGCCATTTTCCAAAATGGCTGCCATTTCTGGTATTTTAGCTCTTTTGATGGGCTAAATGTGTTTTGTTTGTTTGTTTTGGGCTACCAAAACATGTTTGTAGCCCAGAGCAATGCCTAATATATAAATTTATTTTTGGGTAACTATTCTGTAACAGAAATGGTGGCCATTTTCCAAAATGGCGTTCTTTTTCCAAAATGGCTGCCAGTTCCCTTATTTTACCAATTTTCATCGACTGAATATGCATATTTTTTTCTACCAAAAAAAAAAAAAAAAAAAAAATGTTTTACTTTCACTATGAATTAGAAAAGTAGTGCTTAAATTTTAAAAGATAATTGTGAAAATTAGAGCTCAAAGGGTAAATTATTTTTTGAGATATAGATTTTTAAAGTGGAAAAAACTAAATATAATAGAGTAGATATGTGCATGAATTGTGCACTTGGTGATAAAAGCATGCAATTTGTCACACAGTTTGAGCATGTTCTAAGAAGGATTTTAGGCTATAGGGGCATCGCAGATTTTTCGTGTAACTAAAATGGCGGCCATTTTCCAAAATGGCTGCCATTTCTGGTATTTTAGCTCTTTTGATGGGCTAAATGTGTTTTGTTTGTTTGTTTTGGGCTACCAAAACATGTTTGTAGCCCAGAGCAATGCCTAATATATAAATTTATTTATGGGTAACTATTCTGTAACAGAAATGGTGGCCATTTTCCAAAATGGCGTTCTTTTTCCAAAATGGCTGCCAGTTCCCTTATTTTACCAATTTTCATCGACTGAATATGCATATTTTTTTCTACAAAAGCATATTTTTATCACGCAGCAATGCGAAAATAAAACCAGTAAATAGGCAATCAATACCAATTTGTTTGATGTTACTAAGTGCAGACATTTATGTTACACACCAATGCCAAATACAACCTGTAAATAGGCAATTAATACAAGTGGCAGACATTTAAAAATAGTAACCATTGTTTGTTTTACCTTTGCTTTGTAGACTGAATAAACTCAAAACATATTTAAGAATGGCTTTTGTTAGTTTTGTTTGATAACGAAAAGATTGGTGAACATTTCCCCAACTGGGAGGAGGGCTTGTTAATGTTATGGTATGGTCTAATATTGAGCATACACGCTTGCAAGCACAATATAGGTAATAACCCGTGAAAAGGCTGCCACACATGACACAATGGCAGGCAAGTATTCTCTTTACTATTGTTTTACATACTCCTATGCACTGAATCGTTTTTGGTTTACATCTTTATCCATTATTATATTATTAATGTACAATTAGGTTTATATTGCCGGAAATAATGTTGCTAAGACCAACAAACAGCATTGACTATTTTGTTGTAAAGCACCAATGGTTGATATTTACGCCTGATATTCTGTACCGTAACCCAAAGAATTACTACCGCATAACCAGTGTTGCAAAGTCATCAGTGGCCGGTGTCATTGTGTGAACTCCATTTTAAAGATTGACAACAAGCAATCTTTCTAATTTTGCCGTAAAAGTCTACAACAACACAGATTATTATTAGTCAAAAGCGTGAATATCATTCAGGTAACTTAATAAAATTGATTAATCTGCAGTTCTTTCTGTATTGCCTGTATATAACAATATCTTCTAGAGTTTTTGGTGTTAGTTCTATTATTAATAATAAGAACAATCTTTGATAAGTGCCTAATGAGAGGGCATCTAGGCACGTAACATAGTTAAAATATCATTATCATTTGATTAAACGACAAATACAATTCAATAGATACACATCTATGTGAAACAACTATGTTATACAACAATTACGCAACTATTAAATAACTAAAAGAGAATAATTATTTAAGTAGACATTACACACATATACTATGACCAATAGATAAAGAGAAGACAACCCAGTTGTCTTCCATACTTAATAACATATAGGGATAACATCTGAATCATCAGCTGTGAGATCGTATATGTACCCCATAGTGGACATTGTGAAATCTTGACCTTCTTGTTCAGATGCCTCCAACCCTGCTAATCTTGTGAAAACCCTATCCTAGACAAACAGAGTGGAGGAAGATAAAGAATATAAAGACAAATAAAAAGTGTCATCGAATATCAGTATTAACATCCCGTTTAAATTGGAATCCAATGGAGTTGGTACATATTTTATGTTCTTGACAACAGGATTTTAAGGACAAAACGGAGGAAGCTGCATTTAAACTCACTGAACCAAACCTTGGTCCCTTCTCTTTCCTGGAGACCATAGGGCAACTAGTTGCAGGAGTCCAATGGTGCATTTTTTTCATCAATAGTACTGTCAAATTTACCCGATTTTCTTACCAATGCCAGGCAGCCTTGCATAAATTTGTTTAACATGATTGTTTCTTTTCTTAGTAAGAGTCTAAGATGGCACCAATGTTCTGTATTGAGCTTGCGGATGAAAAACTAAATTGCCAATGATAGATGGCTGAGAGTTATTTCAACGAGCATGCTAAGTAAAAGGTACTATTGGGATGTAGTTCCCCGGCAGGAACAATCCAAAAGACTGCGGGGCTGAATAAAGCAGAAGGCGTAAAGGGAAAAAGCCAAAAGAGAGGTGAGAAATTGAAGGACGTTGGGGGGATCGCAGAGGTTGAGAGGGGAGGCGTTTAAGAGTTTCTTTCCTCCCCTATCCTCTTGTTGGATTTATCAAATCAGGATCTGATGAACTACATGCATGATTCAATATTAATTTATAACTTCATCCAATCCAATGGGTGGAAAGACAGATCGAGCTGTCCATTGGGTAACAACAGATTGAACACCACGGACAGTAATAATATCCCTGTATGTAGTGGGGCAGAGATCAAGATGAAGTAATACATCCAGTAACAAACCCTGTGGAACTCCACAATCTACCGCCACGGATCTGATGAAGTCAATTTGACCGATCTAGATTGAGTTCGAGGAAAAGAACCAACTGAATGCTTTTTTGTTTCAGTTATTTCTAGCCTTCATGCGGGTGAAGAGCTGTTTATGGTCAATATTGTCAAAAGTGGCACTGAAGTCTAATAACACTAATACAGCCTCTTTTGTTTGTCAGGATCAGTCAATATGTCCAGTCTGCCCTGTAACCATGCGGTCTCTGCACTGGAATTGACGGTAATGCTCACTGAGATAAACTGATTTACTATCTTCAATCACCTTTACAGAAATGGTTAAGGGTCATAATTTGCGAGGATGGTGGTGTCCGAGATGGATTCTGCAGCTGCGGGGTCACAGATTAAATTTAACGCTTGAGAGCTTTGATGATAATACATCAATCCAGCAGGGAAATTCTTGTTACTGGTAACAGATCATCTATACATAGTTTTAGGGCTGTGCAGTAGTAGTCATCATCATGTAGACTGTTACGCAGTTTCTTGATCTTGTAGTTGTGAAAAATCTGCAAAAATGTTTAATAGCGAGAATCTTTTGACATTCATGGGTACGTACTGTAAACATCCAGTGTTGCACAAATGCCATGCTTGAAATGCCTCAACGCCTGTCATTATCAACTCAATCTCAAATCTTGAGGATAAAATAGCAATTAATGGCAGCCATTTTGAAAAATTGCCGCCATTTTAATCAGAGGATAATCTCTGCTGCGACTGCCCCTATAGCTAAAAGTCAGTCTTATGACATGCCCTAAATATGTGCCAAATCTCATGCTTTTATCACCAAGTGCACAATTCCCCCAAAATATTGCACATATCTACTCTACTAAATATGACTGCTTCTGTTCCAAATCGGTCGAATTTGGTTTCAAATTATTGCTCTCGTCATGGCCATGATTCAGTGTTGTCACTTTTTATTATCTTTTATTGTCTGCAGTTGTGTATTTTTATCATTTTTACAAACAAAAAATAATACAAATGTACTGGACATCAACCTTTACAAGCTTACCGAGTTTCAAAGACTTAAAGAACATAAATTTGGCCATTTTAGACGGATGTTGAGAATAGAAACTTAGTTGTTTTAGACGGATGACCCCTCGGCCCTTATATGGCAAAACTACGTATCTCAAAAATCGGCCTTTTGAGATATTTACCTTTAAAGTTTGCCCGTTTGCATTTTCTTAAATATTAAAAATTAGCTGAATTGAATACATTTATTATATTCATCATATCATTTTTTGTATATCCATCAATTTTGAGGGTTAATGATTAAACCATTTCAGAATTACAACACAATTTGTCAAGTTACGTAGTTTTGCCATATAAATTTAGGAAAAAGCAGTTATGGCAAAAACACACATGCTATATTTCAATGGCTGAACACAAAATATACTTTACAAAAGAAATATAATTCTTGATATGTGTTATCTACAAACATTTATAGCTTGATCTTATGATTTTTTAGTTTGATCTGAGCATCTGTAGCCCCATTAATTTGTATAGCAAAAGACCGGTACTCATAGAATATTTTTATGGCAAAACTACGTATCTCTGAGTTACGTAGTTTTGCCATGAAATAATAAGGCGATTTTGAGGGAAAATGACACGTAACTAAGAGATACGCAGTTTTGCCGGAAAAATAGCTTCAGAATGGTAAAAAGCAACCGAGTTAGGATGTGCTATCTCAGAAGGAAGCATTTCTGGTGTGTAAGACTTTGTGAAATGAAAGCAGCGCCCCCAAATTGCCCAGAAATAACTTTATCTCAAAAAGTCAAAATTTCGAGTTACGTAGTTCTGCCATAAAAGGGCCGCCCTAGTAACGCAAGTGCAAGTATTTAATTTTCTCTCTTTTATCTTATTACGCGTTATTACATTAATACAAAATAATGTATTTTCCGAGTGTTAATCTCATTTTTCAATTTACTTCAATAATACGAACCATGTATATTGATACGTACTCTGCAAAGTTTGTAATTTTACAAATGCAATTTTCTCAAAAACATTTTTCGTATTTCGGTATGTAATACACACCCGGCGATTTAAAACAAAGTTACACGAAGCCTCATTATTTTAGATTTATTTGTTTGTTGGGAAGCCAGTAAGTGTAAAATGTAATTCTATAACGATTTATTTTTAATTAATGAAGCATTTAGGCAATAAATCTAGACAATGTAACGTTTTGAATAATTTGTTTCATTACTAATTTTGTTGGTTCGGTCAATGTTCGTGCACTTTTTGCCATTGAGAATTACAGGCCAATGACCATTTGGTGCAGTAGCCAGTTGAACGATCATTTAGGCAATTGTTTTTTACATAACACGTTATATACATAATGATAGTGTTCTGTGCGAACACAGCAATTATGCAAAAATTTACACAACCTGTGTACACCTTTTTCTCAGTGCAGAAGATGCTAATGTATCTGCGACAGACAAATATGAGAAAAAGTGATTCAATTTAGGGAGACGAAGAAGAGAAAACGTCATTCATTGATGTGTATCAACAAAGTACAGTTGTTGAAGAAAACAGGCACAAGTATTACAACCCTCGTCTGTCTGAGCCTTTTTTTGCGAGTGAGGGTACCACCCCCAGGAATTTCCTTATTAACTTGCAATACTTCAACATAAATTATAAATTTGGTACCACTGGATAGCTTAGATGGTCTTCTTTCCATTTGCATCAAAATAAGTAGAAACATCCAGAATATGACGTCACTATATTGGATGCCACGGATAATGGATATTTGACGATTTTGCTGGCTTACGAACAACAGTGTAGCACTAAAACTCTCTGTTTATATAAAACTAGTCATTTGCCATCATTTAGAGTCAAAAAACACATGGGAATCTAATATTTCTAACTTTTTTGTTTCTACACTATGTCTATGGAAATTATCAATTTGGCTGCCTTGCGGACTTATGACCACATCCTCAATCCATCACTTCCGGTTGGTGCTTGTTTTTACACGAAAAGGAGCCCTCATATTCGGTAGATGTGAGATAAGCTTGCTAAAAGGAAGCTGAAAGGGACATAGTGAGCTCAGCAACAGATTCAGTGTAGAAGAACAAGCACACGCAAAAAGCAAATATGGTCAGAACTAGCAAAACTTCAAAGACGTCAGCATAAATGAAATACCCAATAAGAAACGCTAGAAAACTGGTGCAACCACTTTTAAAAGTCTTTAGAAATCCCCGATTGCTACTGATGAAAATGACCCCAACTATAATGCACATAATCTTCCACTCTATACCAGGAGGAGTTCAAGTTCTCTAGGACATGTAAAAGAAAAGACCTATACACTGTTAAAAAATCAAGCTGTACAAAAACAGGCATTTGATTGGCAGCTGGGACTCACTACATGCGGAACTGGAGCCGTAAAAATACGAAACCATTGCAGGGAACGTAAAATAACGGCGTAAAATCTCAGCTTCAACGTTATGTTGGTTTTTGACTTGTTTAAACAATATTAAGAATTAAAACGTTATTATAATCCTCTGACCAAATTTTCACGTTGTAGCTATGGCATCATACAAACGTTACCACGTGGTTGTAAAAAAATTATATTTCAGGCAAACAATTTTGAGGAAAAAAAGGTAATAAACAAAGGGAAATCGTGAAGAAATAAAGATTTAAACCAGTTTATACACTTTATTTGATATGGTAATGTACACATTCTAATGTCACCAATTTCTTAATCATTATATGAATAAACTTAATACGAGTACATGTACCTTACATAGATTCGAACCAGGGCCTTAAGATTATAAGTCCTAAACCTTATCCACTACACTACATGACTTTACTGATAACAGATGCTAAAATTAAATCTATATCTATTGCTGTGTGGTGTACTCTACTTTTTTCAAATTAACTAAATATAATACAAAAAGGAGGAAAAGAGTTTAAAAAAATATTTTTAAAAATGATAGATAGGGAAAATAAGATTTTGCATTTTTTTAGTTACGTTACTTACGACGTTATTTAACACATTTTATAGGTAAAACGATTTTCATAGTTCGTATTCTTACATTAAAAACAAGTAAGTTACAAAAGAACGTAATATTACGGAAAATATAATAACGGCACTATATCAGCGTATAAATACTACCTTTTTTCAAAATGTGTAGTATTATTTTTTAGCCACTGTTTATTTACATTTTTGTGTTTCCAAATTGTAATTTTATGTTAGGTATAGGTAATAAAGCGTGAAGATTATTGAATAATTGGGGTTTACCGTAATTTAAAAGGTAAAGTCTGGTAAAATTAGGAACATTTTTAACAGTGTAGGGAGGGAGGGTTGAATACACCTGAAGAATTGAAGTGGCGCTAAGATCCACACGCCTTTATTCTTAACTTTTGCAACAGGGCCTATTAGCCATAATTACCTTCATAGATTTCAGGAAAGCCTTTGATAACACCCATCGAGGTAAATGCCACGGCGGGTGACACTCAACTTTTTCAGGTAGCGATGTGCGGCCCCGATTTCTGAACTTACTTGGGGGCTTGTGAACTGATTTTGTCTCCGAAAATGAGGGCTTGGGAGCTGAATTTTTGAGAAATTTGCAGGTTTGAGAGCTGAAATTTGGCTAAAATTTAGCTTCTGAGGCAAAAAAAATATGAAAAGGGAACTGAATTATGCATCAACTGGGGTCTTGGGAATTGCTGGAGAGACGCGAAATGGGGGTCTTGAGGGCCGCACATACCCGTACCTCTTTCCATGTCAGTGGCCCCCCCCCCCCCCCCCCCGCCGTGGTAAATGATGAAAATGCTAAGGGCATATGGTAACCCAGACCTACTTGCGAATATCATCGAACAAAGGCTAAAGTGATCACACCTGATGGGAAACTAACCTATGTCGAATTACTTATTAGTACTTATTATACTCCTGAACAGTCTTGTCTCTGCCAATAGTCAATCGATAGTAAAATGAAAGGCCTCTGGGGATAATAGACTTGATATACATAATAGGCATTAGCTTATTTTCCTTTTCGAATGAGGTTTGGAACATGAAAATAACAACTCAAAAATCCCTCATAAATTCAAATTTACGTTCAAAAAACATGTATTGTATGATGGGATATTCTGAAATCATCCTCTTATTACGCCCTTAGATTAGCTACATATGGAAGGAGGAAGAGCTGGACTTTCTGCTAAAGAGGAGGAGTAGATGATTGGGCTGATTTGGGCATAGAGTAAACTACATATCTCGACTTCAATGACGACATTGTCGGGGGAAATCCACCAAGGAGGGAAGTTGAAAGATCGTCTTTTTCTTTCAACTGTTGAGTCAGTGATATTATGGCTGCGAACTTCGAGGCCTACCTCGCAAATTACAAAAATCAAGATCGCACCTTCCAGAGAGCACCTTCACTAGGATGGTAAGAACTGCACCCAATGGCAACAACACATCATCAACAAGGAATTATACCCAGATCTGTCAAACGTGTCAACCAAACTAATCTAGATGCAGTGAAAAATTATAAGCCTGACACATTGGACTTCCAAACATAGATCATTTATTTATAACAGCTCACATACATAGACATCCTGAACACATGACACCGGAAATGAAGAGGATGAAATGAAAACTGCAATGCTGAACAAGAGAGTACAGAAAGCCATCACGATTTGAGAAGCCCACTCATGTGAGGAACATGGACACTTGGCAAATGGACATGTGTCAATTGGTAACTGATAACTGTAACTGAATTAACTGATAATTAAAGGGGCATTTCGTGATCCACAGCCTCGTCCCCCCGACTTACCTAAAAAAAGTTGAGATTTTTATATCATCTGAAGCGTCGGGCTAAGTATAGTATGTGTGCCCAATCTGACGTGCAAATTCGATCGTCTCTGCAAGAAATTCGCGATTTTGTATTTTCTGTCCGTAAACGGACAGAAATTACTGTACAGTGGTCTATGGGAGATTGTGATACGAACATTTGCTCATAACACCAAAACCCAAGATCAGAATCAACTGAAACTTTGGGAATAAGCTTTTCTCAAGGATATCTAGCGAAACATGAACAAAACAGAATGGGTTAGAATCACGAAATGCACCTTTAAATCAAGCGGTTTATTGCATTGCACTCATTTGCTCCGTCTCACTGATTACTGTGATACCCAAAGAGGTTCTATATAGATAGAGAGGCAAAACGTTACGTAAACTTTAGAAATTCATCGTCTCGCATGTTTTGCCGACCACAAAGAAAACATAGAGTACCAACAATAGAAAGCAATGGCTGCCTCCGCTTCTTCCACATACTGTGGGTGCCGCTTTGCATATACACTAATCGGTAGTGATACAAATTGATGTATGTGTTAGAGGTGGCCAGGTGTAATAATAGTGCACCTGGATCATTGTGCTCGGATACTCTTTTCTCATAATGCAATGCGCGCTTAGGTGAAAAGATGTATTCATTGAGGCGGTTTATTTAAATCAAGACGACTGACGTGTCATTTCATTCGTTGTGTGGCCCTGGGTAGGACAAAATTTAACCTAACCCCCTTAAAACTGGTTCTTTTTTTGACTTTTTGAACGTTTCATCATCACAAAGTGGACTTTCTTGTCAAAATCTCTCTAAATTTTGGGCCTTTTTTATAAAAGAATTCGGCAAAAAGTGGACCTTTGCCCCTTTTGTGGAATTGGGGGGTGGGGTTTATCTAATTATGGATTTCACAATGAACGTTGTCGATTTATTCTGTTATCGTCATTAAAGGTGCAACGAGAGATTTTGAGCCACCAAATTGTGTCATAATAATTTTCATATTAATTAGCACTCAATGGATTTCTTACCTTTTATTATGCTACCGAATGTCATCAAAGAGATAAACAGGTGAGTTTTCGTTGCTTATTGTCAATGTAAAACATAGGCTGATTTCGTATTTGCTCGTATACGAAATTAGAAATTTCCCCAATTTTGTACCAAAGAAACAATTCTCAGCTTAATCCCTTTCAGATGGGGAATATTTTTTTGATAGCAAGCTTTACATCAGGCAAAAATCAGTACTTTCGATTTTTTTAGGGACACCGGATTGTGAAATCTCTCGTTTAGTTGCACCTTTAAATTACGATAGAATTGTGACTTACCTTCATTTGTACCATGTAATAAATAAGGTGTACACAAAATCATTTATTGAAATATTAGTACAACCCACTGAGCATCATTAATTGTTTTAACAAACATGATCTCATAATCTAACGTATTACTGAGATGTGTCCAACCCCCGTTTATTTGAAGTAAACGACTAAAATGCCTTTCGCCACCCATTCAGCTTTGATTGTTAATAATTCCACATTCTTACGAAATGAACCTCCCTGTCGATGGCCTTTTATTACGAGGGATGTAAAACCTCTCTTCTCTTTTGTTTGTGATTTAAACTTCGACAATTCATAGCAACGATTTTACTTTATTAACCATACAGTTTTTAATGACGTTTATTTAGAATACAATTTTTGGGAGAGGAGACTAAAACAAAAAAAAAAAAAAATTATCGATAGCTCCATCGTTAGCCTACAAGGATTGTCAGTGGCGGGCGCCAGACCTTTTTTTTCTGGGAGGGGAAGGGGCAACAAACGGGTGGGGGGTGAAAGTGAAATTCTAGGGGGAAAAGTATCAAATATTTTGGAGATTTTAAACCAATTTGGTTGGGGCCCAACATCGCTGATTTTCACAAATTTGGTAATTTTTGCAACTTGGCCGAAGTTTCCAAATCGCTCATTTTTTCTTTCGGCCAGGGGGGAACACTAGGCGGAAAGAAAAAATGGGGGGGGGGGGGGATATTTTAAAAGGTTAAGTATGTCAATCACCGTAATTTAATTGTAACCGTATCAAGGCTGACTCAGAGATTTCCCGAAGATGGCGCCCGCAATTTTTCAACAAATTGTGTTTTTTGCATATGCATAATAGTTGTCGCATTTATCACTGTTTGAAATAGCTTAAGCTCTATAATGCCCTTCAAAGAAATTACAACTATGTAATAAAAATGCCATATTTTGGTATAATACAATAGCCTATGGTATTAATGTTTGGATACATCAAATGAAAAATAAGATCATCTCGAATTTTTTGGACTTAAAACATTTGGGTAAATATCTTCAGTTCTAGGTGAATATTTGTACTTTATACACAAAAAATATTATAATTCGAAATCGCTGACTTAGCCTTTTGTTCCAATCATGTATATTTATTTTGTTTCATTCAAAGGTATTTTTCTTATTCCCCATATTACGCTAGTTCCAGAAGCTTACTAAAGTAAGTTTCATATAGAAAACCTACTTAAACAAGCGATTAATGATTTTTGAGAATAAGTTTGGACATTGGCACATAAAACAAGGTAATACAAACACTTTTAAGAGAAAAACATAGTAAGAGATTATTAAAAGCCAAAGATTAAACGTGCTTCGAAAATTAATAGATTGTTATCAGTTCACGTAATTTAAATAATTTTACGTTCCCATTTAACACAATATTACATAAAAATATATCACATCGTATAACGTAAAATTCCATAACAGGGATGTAATGGATGAATACCAAACAAACATTGCTATCTTTAACCTTAAAATTCTGAACTATACCCAATGAGCCTTTCCTTAGACGTGCAATCAACACCTCTCCCACGATTGTAATTCCAACTGGACCATTCCTTAGTTAATAATCTGAACCAGAATAAGCTGATTGGTCAGGTAAAGACGAATTAGACACTCCTTTGGCATATACTTTTATCCTAGATTACGCAAAAGTATAAATATGCGGTTTGAAAGATGTGGGTCCGTATTCTTACGCGATGTTAAGCTAGATGGCGCTATATCGTTTGTTAGAAAACATTCGTGTCCGAAATAAACGCACTTCTCAAAGCATGGTTAAGGTTAAACGCGAATGTTTATATAGAACTTGCGTTTAATTTTAAACGCAGTGCAGAGGTAGTTTAAGTTTTTTTTTTTATTTATCTTGTTATTAGCATGACTTCCTGAGACGCTACTTGGTAGCAATTGTTGCCTTTTATGACATTCGTCTTTTTAGGAAACACGAGAAGCAAATCGGCCAAGACCCACGTCCAAACGAATTGGAAAGCATAACTAAATTAGAACAAATATTCAGTTCACACATGAACCTTCTATAACTATACTGTGTATGCCATCTTAAGACAGTCGGAACTGTGGTTGAGGGATACTATCATGTTACACTTAGCCCAATTTAACACTTAAGTGCATCAGGTCTTCTGCACTCCCGTTTTGGTGCATAAGGAGGTCCAAGTGGACCCTGTCTGCAAACCACTTTGGCCGCTGTGATTTTTTATTACCAAAACTCCTGGTCATTACCCCGGGGGGGGCACTGAATTGGGGAAATACGTCACGTGGTGCGGCCCTAAAAACACCCCTTTTCGCGTCTCTCAAACCGTTCCAAGACCCCCAGTTGAAGCCTAAATCAGTTTCTTAAGGTCCCCTTTTCATAAAATTTGGACCTCAGAAGCTGAATTTTTAGCCAAAATTTCAGCTCCCAAGCCTGCAAATTTCTCCAAAATTTCAGTTTACCAGCCCTACTTTCGTAAAAAAATCCGTTTCCCAATCCCCACTTTTCGGAAATCGGGGCCGCACATCCCTTACCTGAAAAAGTTTGAGCCCCCCCCCCCGGGGTCATTGAGGGGGTTTCCATAAAATTTTTATCATTTGAACAATAATTTTTTTACACACCTGTACAAACTTTGCCCTCCTTATTTCTAAACTCCCATTTAGAATTTCCTTAGATTTTTCTACTATTATTATTCCTGATATAAATACTACAAAAGCAATTATAAACCGGTATGGGTCAAAGCTATATTTTCCCCGTTATTTTTCATAAGAGACAATGTTTCACTGAAGCTCGTTTTAATGGTCAGATCATTATGACTCAAAGGAATGGCCCAGAAATTCTCTCACTATCTGATCAGCAAAAAATATAATAGTATAAATCTATATTGATATACAATTCTTTACGTATGTCAGGTTTTATTTACTCATTACTTATAGAATGGTAAAGCTTGCAACATTTAGCGCTCTCATCTTAATAAATTTTATGCAGTCGACTTTTCTAAAATCCTAATTCTTTAAACACAAATTTTTCATGATGGTACTCTTAAATACTATCATTTTGCAATCATCCTCCACCTATACCCCGGAGGGGGTTTTGTGTTTTTTTTCATTAAAAGAAGTAAAAGAGAAAAGTTTGTAAACTCCCCCTAAACGGTCAGACGAGAGTTAATCGCTTTATTTACATAAGGTACCTGCCCTCCATTTCGTCTTACTTCTCATTATTATATCTTAACTGCCGTATGCCATGGTGCCGTCAAAGGTTAATTCATCACAAAGTCATACAATGTGAATATTTACTCCCCATTAACTTTAAAAGCGCTAAGTAATAGCAAATAGTTCTCGCACTGTAGCTTTGCTCATCTACCATTAAAAAAGGAAGGGTCCTGTTTTTGGTATATCAAACTACGAAATAGTCGAACAGAGCTTGGAGAAAAGCGTGAAAATGGGGTCTATGCTTTATTGAATACGAGTACGAATTTATAACCAGGTGTTTCAATGGAGGAGATCGACCGGGTGCCATCTTGACAACCTTTGGCAATTTGAGTTATTGAAATCACAACAAGTCCACAAAGAGTATGTCCATGCCTATAATAGCTTCAACAAAGGTTGTGAAATGTGAACAAATTATTGGTAAAACGTTTTCATATATAGAAGTCCCCCAGTTGCAAATGAGGCATACAATTGATTCCGTCAATTGCTGGTATATACTGTGTTGTAGCGCTTGATGAGAGAAACGGCAACACCAAAATTTGACATACTTGGGATTTTCTATATAAAGTTACCAAAAATTATTTTAATGTCTGGAGGAGTAAAGATCAATAGTCATGTATCCGTAGATTGTCTAAATAACAATTAAGGGATATAGGCATCTATGTTGTAGCTTGTTTTTAATGATATCTGGGTGTATTGCCTATACAGAAATTATGAATAGGTTACAGGAGTAGCAGCGATTTGTTAATCCGAAAATCGGAAAAAATCATTAAAATTTCATATTTTGTTTTTGTTACTGGCATGGATAGCCAAACATAACCTTCCAGTGGTTGCTTGAAATCGCGTATTAAAGACAATGCAGTACTTTTTATCTGATTATAATTTCTATACGTGGTATCAAAATTCCGACTTAGATCAAAAAAGCCTTTCTTGGTGAATACTCAGATTTTAAGATTGAATTGTGCACCCTGATCAAAACAGTTTGACCTCAAACACAATTATTTATGATCTTTGTTTATTGCTGTGTAGTGTTAAACCCAATCAGATGTTATTGTAGATTTTGAGCGTCATCGCTTTGTATGTCTATTTGCAGGAAGCGGTATGCCAATTCCTCAATACTTCTTTTTCACTATATTTGTGGTTTGTTTCACATATTAAAGCAGTTATATGGAATTGTACAAAAACACCAACACCTGTCCCTGATTTATAAGTTAAAACAAAGCATTTCCACATTTCGATTTCTCCACAATCAATCGCTGCTAATCCCTTTAATGGATAACAAATCTTTCTATTGATATTATTTTAAAACACTCTTACGTTGAAATGCCTGTAGCCCACTGCATTGCCACCTTTTCAGCAATGAATCTGCATGCTTTTGAAATGCATGCAGGCAATACTAACATACAAATAAATCAATATCTTGAATCAGGTCTATGCAAAACCTGGAATGTGCCAAAGAGCATGCCAGACGCATAATGAATGCTTGCAATTATGTCAATCCCCTAGGATGACAGGCAATTGAAACTAAGATGATGCAAGCTCAACACATTCTAAACATCCAAATTATTTTCTAATAATTTTTCTTTCATATAACTTAGGTGCTGAAAAATTAATTGTCCCAGACACTTCATATCTGGATATGTTAACACTTGTGACGAAACGAGACGATTGCCAAAAACAAAAAAAATCCAAGGTCATCTCATTTGCACAATAATGGCGGCCATCTTAGATTTTTTAGTATTTTTATCACGGGATACTCCTTCCTCCAAGCAAAATATTTTTTTTTTAATTTTTGTAACCAGAAATAAGCCTAAACACATGAATTTTGGGATAACATAGCCCTTTTTTTCAAATTTGTGTCCCATTTGCATTATTTAGGCCCCAAAACACTAAAAAACGTGATTTTTCACAAAAATTTGGATTTTTTGGGGGGGAAAATTGATGTAATTTTCAGTATAATAAAAAAAAAATTGAAAAAAAGCTAAAAGCTATGTTATCCTTAAATTCATGTATAGGACTATTTTCATTCCAAATTACAGCTTCATACATGTTTCCGTTTTGAGATATGATACCGGGATAATTTGAAATGGCCATTTTGAGAAAACAGCATTTGAAGTCTAGAAACACTGTTTTTAATTATTATGCAAATTAGGTACAGGGTCAACATTCTAAAACTGTATTTAAGATTACAATTTTAATTTCCCCAATTTTGGTGGTATTTGCTTGGCAAAATCTGCTTTATTTTTGAAGTTATTAATTTTTTACTAAAGAAAACGTTAAAAATAGCCGCTTGAAAAACAATAAAATACATAAGATATTAAAGAATTAATTCATAAGAATTGCGTTGGATTTCCGCCTTTGATTGACCATAACTTTGGAACCGCTGCTCCGATATTTGTGAAATAAAAAAGCAGCAGAAAAATAAAGTTTTGCTGCTTTTTGTAGGCATAATATCTAAAGACCCCCAATAGAGTAACTACAAGGTAGACCATTACCTTAAATCGGCAGTGTTTCTTTTCTGGTTAGTCAAAACATACCGTATAAATGCAACATCATGTGTGAAAATATTCAGATTAATCTTTATATGGTCTCATTCACTTATTATCGTTTTCTTAATGATAAAGGCTTAAAGCTATTGAGCGTCACAACTACTCTATTTACTCGTAATTGTTGGTTTATTTAAAAGTCGCACAAAATGTCACCAAACGTCTACATGAAATGGAAATGACCTACATCAAGGCAAGCGTTGTAGGCATTTGTGTGTGTGTAACAATAACAAAAGCTATTTTTACCCGAAACATCCCCTGTCACACCTTTGAAAATCTATTTTGTACATTGCCAAAACCCCGATTTCACAAAAAACCACGCTCACAAATTACTTTCTTGTGATTCCAGAGCAGCCCACTTAATCATTGAATGCAAATACTATTAGGCCGATGTGTTCATGTGATTTTAAATAAAACACCTTTTCCGCACTCACTCGGGGATGATCAGTCTAAAAAGACCAAAACACGCACATGCGAGAAATATCCAATTATAAATTTCGAAATTGATAGCAATCTTTACTTGAATTCGTAACATAATCGGGGGCTTAATGTTTTCACACCATAAGGTTTGGTCACCAAGTGGTTTGTTTTTATAGGTCACCCAATTTAAGCAATCAAATAGAGTGCTCCAGTTCATTCAATAGGTTATTCGAAGGTTGAACAATGATTACACTGGCTAAGTGAGATTAATATTCTTGTAGAAAACAAGATGGATGTTAACTAACCAACCCCAGAATCAAACACGCAGCTGGTTATTGTTCTGTTTAACATCTGCAAGGCCCTTGACTCTCTAAATAGGACAGATTTTGATTACACTTCTGACCCATTTTCCAACCAATCCAGACTTGTGGAAAAAAAAAGTTGGTATTCAAATTGAGATGTTTAGTTTGTCGTTTTGTCTTTTGTCAGATACAGAGTGCTCCAAATATCAGTGTCGAATAACTGTCGAAAAGATGGGCAAATTTTTGTGTGATTATTCCAAACTGTTTATATAAACTTTACATAAACTTTGTAAAATATCTTGTTTAATTATACTTGATAAATTTTTATAATATGTTTATAATAACAAAAATGATAAAAAAACCAAATATTAAAAAACACACAATTTTTAAATGAAAACACATTGATTCCAAAATTATTACCTGTTTATATATATTGAGTATAACATCATCTCTATGAACTATTTGTTTGCCCTTCTTTTGATCGGAGCAAAACAAAATTTACTAAGTAATGGAAAAAATCTAAGAGTCAACAGGCACAAAACATACAAAACAATTTTAAACCCCTCGCCCAACCACGGGGGTTTTCTAGTACATTCACGAACAGGGGGGAGGGGATGGTTACCACCCCCCTGATTTTTAGTAGTTAAGGGGACAAAATTAATCCTCATCTTGTTTGGTAAATATAAAAGTACAAACATATCAAGTTATTATAGACGTCATAGTGACGTCATAACAACTGAGTGAGACAGCGTATTTATAACGCTATTGTAAAGCAAATCTCAAAATCAAGGGTGTTGACCATTTTACGCTCTTCATGCAAGAAAATTGGTATATTATTTGGCAATGATTGGGTTGCCAAAGGTAAGCAACAATTATTGGTTCAGTATTTGCTTAACAGTAGCAATAATACCGTAACAAAGTACCATTTTTGGGCATTTTACAGCAGTAAAGTTAGGAAGGTGGCAACCACCCCCACCTTTCGACTTTGACGAGACACCTTGACATCCCTGAAGGTGGTTACACCATTTTTTCTTAAAATGACCGCAAATAGGATGAACTTACACTTACATAAAAGCATTTAGATCATATTCGTTTGCGTTTGTGCGACAGGGAATAGCCCCTCCGTCGGACGAGTGTTGCTGGACTTTTTGAAATAAAAATAAAGTACGGTTTTGATCTTTGACAGGATACCATATTCCTGTTCGTACAGACCTATACTCACTGTGCAAGCGCAGTAACGTAACCAAACAGGGCCTTCTTTAGGCGGGGGGCGGGGGGGGGGGGGGTGCGACCGCCCCCCCCCCCAAAAAAAAAATGGAAAGGTCCAGCTTTGTTGATGTTGAAGGTTCGTTTTGTCATGTTTTACAATTTTTGGCGCTTGCTAAATTAAGTTGGTTTGAAAGGGTTTTTGTACAGGTTATAAAAGTAGCGATTAATATTATTGCATTACGTATGATTGGTGTTATTATCGGTTCTCAATGCTGTGATGATGCCATTGTCAACGTCATCGTCCCCCCCCCCCCCCGTTCACCGCATTTGAAGACGACGGGCGAAAAAAATTTGGGTCAACCTGCGAGGAAGCGAGCCGAAAAAAATTTGCTTGTTGGTACGCCAAAGTCCAATTCATGGAAAATCCCGCACCCCCGCATAAATTCCTGGCTATGGGGCCGTAACCAAAAGCAGCGAAGCAAAAGCTTTTGAGGCGGCGCCCAATAAGGTTTCAAGCTACATCCATTCTGAACTGTATTTCAACCATTAAATTTGTACTCTGTATTTTATTATGATTTTATTGTCCCTATTCAGGAATTATTTTGCGTTTGTAACGTCAGTGTGTTATTTAGGTTACGATTTAAGGTTACCGCTTGGTCGCTCTGCTGTAATCAATTTCCGTTCATTTCTTGACGTCATCACTCTAGGAGTCCCCCTGTTACCGGTTACAGTTCCGAAGAGACATAGCCGTCCGAGACTGAGTTGTAGAAGCATAATTTGTCCGATTATGAAAAAAACTTCATCTATACATAAATTATTCACTTACACTGGCATAAATTATAACTCATCAGATCTGACCTTTAACATAGAACAAGTACACGCAATGAAATCTAATTCTGTCCCCGACTTTTCATTTTACACAGCGGAAGATCAACCCATGCCAAGAAGCTTGATCCAGCATTAAAACTTATACTGAGTACCTCCTAGCAGGAATTGCCCCCACCAGACATCCGTCACGAGAAGTAAACCTTATTTGGCAATGGAATAATAATAATGTTGGTGGGTCCAGTGACGTGGTGCAGAACAATGTGGAATAGACTTCTGAACAGAAGGATGGGTGAAACAGCATTTGATACACCTTTTGAACGCTCGGCTGAACGGCACAATCAAAGTGTTGCTTTGTTGGTTTTCATAGCTGCTATTGATTTGGTTGTCTCTACACGAGTAGGGGTCAACACAAATTGGAAGATCTTTTTCTGCTGGTGGTGGTCATTGTAATGAATCCAAACCACCGTTCATGAATGTAATTTAGAGTTGGTAACACGGGAAAATCCAAACAAAAATAAACCTTGACCAAAAATATTTGACACAATTTTTCATAGCGGACTCAAAGTTAGTGTGTTGCTGAAAAGCAATGAGTTTAGGTACTAGGTTAAACTGCGTTTTGACTGTATGCATATTTAGAAATATAAACGGCTTTGGCATTGTCGACTACCTGCTGAAAGTACATCGGTCCTTGGACCGAATGTGTCGCCTGCCGTCGCAGGTTGTAAATGATAGGCCTCATATGACTTTGACCCTGGCATGTGACCTTTGACCTTCCAAATATTTGGCATGTTTTGTTCTTTCGAGCATAAAAGTACAAAGAGGGCTTGCTCAATTGTTAAAAAGACAACACCATATGGATACTTGAAACGCCGAAAAGCTTAATGTAGAAGTATTATTTAACTTAGCGAAACTATCATGGCCCTAGATTCACTGTATATTTGGTTATCAAAAATATGTCTACAATATCCCTCTCTGCCGAACTATTGCTTTCTAAACAAATGTCTGAATCTTCCGTTTTTGATTCAGTATGTAGTCTTAGGTTAAAAACCTGATATTTTACAATGTTGCCTGAAATCATTTAGTCAACATGTATGACTAGAAATATATGAACGCACTTCATTCATGATTATACTTCTGCAGAAGTAGTTTAAATTGATCAAGGTTAGTCTCAAATACGCTGTGATTTCCGATAGCTGTTCGTAAGTTTGAGACGATTAAATATGCTTTGACGTCACTTCCATTCTGTATAATGACAAAAGCAAAAGTGAACCTTAACTCTTATACGTTATGGATTTCGTCGATTTTTAAATAATATTAATAATATCAATCAGTCGTAAGGGTCAGATAATTAATACCCACAAGAAATAACATTAAAATAAATATAAAAAAATGTAATAAAAAACACAAGGAAAACAAGAAAAAAATGTGTCGACTATATGATCAAATTTCTAGAGTAAAACCTAATGTCAGAACTCGCACGTTCAAATAAATATTGGAAGTGTCGTACCTTTTGTATAATAATGTGTTCTTCGTCAATACTCTCGTGGCAAACTATTTTGTGCTCATGTAAATATCTAAGAGCAACCTCTATGTCTTCTTTTAAAACTTTCAACTCCTTCATGTCAAGATCTTGGTGCCCCATATTAGCCAAAGAAACATATTCGTCTGCAGATTCACCCAGTGGCATTGAAAGAAGAAGGTTGTGAGCGACCATGTCATTGTGTGGAGATTGAATGAGATCTATTAGATCTTTAGCTGAAAATGACATGATTTGATACCATTAGTATTAACTTCAAAAAATTACATTCTACAGCAGAATGCATTGCTAAGAATTATAAGCAAAGGCCATCCAATATTAGTAGTAGAACGTGATAAATTAACATGTGATACTGGTCAACTAGTACTTTGGACTACTTTGGTGGATAGGGTGCATCAAATGTCCCTCATGTCAATCAATTTGCTTACTCCTAGTCTCAAAGTGATCCAATTGTCAAAATAATAACCTCCACCAAATTAAAATTCATTCGGATGTCGGCAAGGGGGGGTCCTTCTTTTCCCACTTTATGATTTAAAATAGGAAGTGGACTTCACTCAAAGTTTATAGTTGTAGCCCCATATAGACTCACTATAAGATTGGGATCCAGTAGAGCAGGTTTAGTGCAGAATTCTTATGGAGGTTAAGTGAATTCAACAGACTTTGGCAATTTCATCATGTGGTTTGTGTTTGACATTTTGCACATTGTGGCATAACTCATGCCCGACACATTTCAAAGGCATCTTATGCCCATTTTTTATCAATGAACAAATACTTCATATTCTAAAGCTGCTGACATGGACATGGCCTAGCATTTTTTCTTATTTCGATTTTATCAAAACATCCATCAATATGTTATCATTTGTAGCCTTTCAGAGGTAGATTCTAAACTTTTGACCACTAATATCTTATGCCCATTTTTATCAATGAACAAATACTTCATATTCTAAAGCTGCTGACATGACCATGGCCTCGCATTTTTTCTTATCTCGATTTTATCAAAACATCCATCAATATGTTTTCATTTTTAGCCTTTCAGACCAGAAGTAATTCTTACATTTCCTTGCCATTTTGTCTTCACCATCAACAGCATACCCCATATTAGTTTGTTGTGTATCACTTGACATTGAAAATGCGTTGTCCCTCGACTTCTTTGCAGTCTGTCGCTTGGTCATTTCACGAGTAAGAATGGTATACAGATATGGATTTAGTGAAGAATTGAGTGGCAAAACAAATACCGCTATCCACGCGTAGCTTACTGGTGGAATGTTCACAACTTCTGCTAGAGAAAGAATACCCATGAGAACAATGGGCATCCAACAACACATGTCAGAAAAGACTAAGAACGCCATTCTCAGAGCCAATTGGATTTCTTTTGCACGTACGTCACTAGGCCCTCGACCTGATTGCATTGATGACGTCTTCACTGTGTAATAAATACTGCCGTAACAAAGCAGCATTACGATAAATGCCAATAAGTTGACCCCGAGAAACAATGCAACAGAATACTTCCACCCATCTGGTCTGGCGTTGGTAAGTGGTAAAGCAAGGCAGACAGAGGATCGCCCGTAAAAGGCATTGCCAAAATAGCTTGGTATCATCACTGGAATAAGGCTGACAATAAAAGTAGCGATCCAAACAATTACTGCAACCACTTTCGCACGTTTTAGATTCAACTTAACAAAACTGAAAGGAAACACGCAAGCCAGGAACCGATCGACGCTTATAACAGTCATGAACAATACTGATGCCTCGCTGGAAAGTACGGATAAAAGACCCGCCATCTTGCAGAGGATACTGGTTTGCCACTGCTCGGCAAAGTAAGCGTATCTATCCCTATAATAAATATCTGCCGATGCAATGATCACCATATAAACGCCCATCAAACTGTCTGCCACTGCTAAATGGCCAACTATTATGTTCTGGACTTTGGATGCTCTTTGTCGTCGCGTACCTTTTGGGTTAGGAAGTACCCTTCTCATAATGACATAGCTGTTACCGAGTAGAGCGCTGATTCCAAGAATCCACATGAACACGCGAAGCAACGATATCCGAATGAGATCTTCACAAGATGAGAACTGGTCTGGTTCTGGAAGACACTCAGTAACTGTTTCAAGATTCTTCACTAGGCAGCAAAAGAGGAAAGAATCCGAATGTCTGTTGGAATAAATTGTAGTTAAATTTTTACGAATTACAGATGCTACCATTAGAATAAGCCTGGAACTATTTAAGCAATTTAAATTACACTTAGAACTCACCCGAAAACTTTCTAAGTATGATCCAAAGGAGAAAACATAGCATCCAATTTTGAAAAGTTATTCTTTATATGTCATACAACTTCATCAACCCCGGCTTATATGAAACTCCAATATTTCTGACTAGACATATTATAAGGGGTTCCCCCCCAAAAATAAAATCCAATGACATTGCGTTCAATAACTTCACTTAGAAATCGATTTATAGAAAATTGTAAAAGGTTTTGAAAAGTTGTTGCTCTTCAAAAATAATTTCGGTATCAACATAAACTATTTAAAAAAAAATACGTTTTCGGAAAAAGTGTGGCACTTTGCAACATTCAAAGATCTAAAGTCAACAAATTATAAATTTACAACAACGATTTAATTTCCTTTCTTTGTATTCATTGCAGTCTGAAGTAAATAAGCCACAACATTAACGCATAGGCAAACAAATTATGTAATTTTCTTTGCATATTGCACTTGTTCATGACAGAAATATGTAATGTTTGAAATGCCTATTTCAAATCAAAACCTGATGGAGGAGTGCGAATATGGCGATATGTTGGCGAAATTCTTCGCCCACACGTCATTCCAATGGGAAGAGCAATTGGTAATGACTTTCTCTTCATGCAGGACAATGCAAATCCGCATACTGCCAATGTCACAACCAGATTCCTTGAAATTCAGGTATTGACACCATTAACGGAGCGGCCGAGCATTGAAAAGTGCTCTAGTTTTCAAGTTACCCCTCCTCTCGGTACAACAAAACACAACCACCTTTATTTGAAGGATAAATATATGAGATTTATGAAAATGATGGTTGTGGTTGAAATATACTCCCCGCCTAAAAATCCGAACGATATAAATTACTGTATTAAAAAGGTATATAGGTGAATTATAATAATAAATGCCAGGAGCGTTGTTCGCGTAATGTGTTTGCTTATTGACCTGTGTCCGTAATGCATTGATAACGAAGCATGATGTGGAAGTTTGAGAGATTTATCCAGCTGGCTTGGCGCGTTCATTTGAAAGCAAGTTTGAGCACGTTGATGGCCATTTCAACATCGTTCGGATTTTTAGGCGGGGAGTATAATATATTGGCTTTTATAAAGCGCCATTCCTATAAGATCACGGCGCTGTTGCCTATTATTATTACGCTGCCGTCAGGAAATCGTCACAATCATTTCGCTTCATCTAGGCCGGCAGCAGGCCAAGCGCACAAAATCAGCATGATCAAGCGGGGAACGTGAAATTTTTGAACGGAAGCGAGGGGGGGGGGAACGCGAAAATTTTTGCCGAAAAAAAGTGGAAATCCTCCATTTCCCCCCCCCCCGGCATAAATAATGACCGCTCCCTATGTGAAAATGGGGTCCACTTTCAAAACCTATGTGCAAATTTACTGGCGACATAAAAGCACTCTGAAATGTAATTTTGAAACTATTAAGACAATTACTTTTCAGAATAGATTTAATAGATTTTTGCTGTAGCCAAAAATCACATCCGAATGTTTACTATGCATGATGATTTTTTTTTGCACACAGTTCTGATAAGAGATACAATTTTGCACATAGGCGCCCATTTTCGCACATAGTCGCCCATTTTAATTTCAGCGGTAAAATACATAGTAGTTTTGTCCTGTCCAGCGAAGATATGTCTTCATCGGAAATATAACGTTTAAGTTTATATTGCGATTACTATTTTTCATGCACCTTGAAAGAAACAAGGTTTACCATCTTTTTAAATTCGCCAATCAAACTAGAACATGCCTAAATAAATCATATACAAACTTCATTCTTTATCATATAAAATGATAAATTAAAGGTGCATTTCGTGATTTCAGCACCTTCTGTTTTATTCATTGATCACTAGATATCCTTGAGAAAAGCTTATTCTCAAAATCTGAGCTGATCCCGATCTTGCGGTTTTGTGTAATGAGCAATTGCTCGTTTCCCACGGTACCATAGGCTACTGTACTGTAATTTCTGTCCGTTTGCGGGCAGAAAATACAAAATTGCGAATTTCTTACAGATGCGACCGAATTTGCACGTAAGATTGGGCACACGTGGATTACTAAGGCTAACGGTTCAGATGATATAAAAATCTCAACATTTTTTAGGCAAGTCGGAGGTACGAGGCTGTGGATCACGAAATGCCCCTTTAACTAAAACAAGTTACAATGTGAACATACAATATGGTCAAAGATGTTAAGTGCTCAAATGTTTCCTCTGTTCCCGTCTGTAAAGCGCTTTCTTCAATATTCCTGGGGAAAAACGAAGTTAAGAAGTGTTGACGATGTTGAAATATGTGGAACAGTACAATTTATATTGACTGTGTTACATATGATTTCATTTTCACACGCAGTGGTCAGCAAATGATGATATTGGAAATAAAAATGCATATTAGATGCGCAGAAGTCGTATTCTTGTTAGCATGGTTAGTGCCGGTGTCATATAATACAGTGTCCGTGTGACTGAGTGTCCTACCACCCATCTGTCTATTGTGTTCTCCATTAAGTGCTGTATGCATCATTTGTTCCAGCACTGTACCCAAATGGCCTCGTGTACAAGGTCACGGTTTATTCCGTACATGTTGCTATGGTAGCTAGTACACTCTCTCATGGGGACACTCAGTTTCTTTACACCGGGAAGCATGCCGGGAGCACTGTACCAAATTCGGAAATTTGCCAGGACTGTTGAGTGATCATTATGATGCACCAAGCGACCAAGCGAAGGTTGGAAAATTGAATTCCTTCACACTTGTAATCACATATTACATATTGCTATGTATTACAGCCAATTCCTAGTTGACATTAAATTTAATGGCTTTCTTGATTCAATAAATGGCACAATAACCTTCCAAACGTCCGGTTTGTAATAATGGTACTAACTTCCTTCACACTTGTAGGCACCTTACATGTTGGTATGTATTACAGCCAATGCCTAGTTGACATTAAATGGCTTTCTTGATTCAAAAAAAATCAATAAATGGCACAATAACCTTCCAAACGTCCGGTTTGTAATAGTACTAGATGTAATTGATAAGAATGTAATAATGATCTTCAAGTGATTAGGAGCTTAGGAGCACCGAAGTCCTGCCTCATGTACGAATGTTTTTTTTTTCATGTGCTATATGCGTAGTTTTCTTAAAATTGACTATCACAGATGCACTCACTATTAAAACGAAAATCAGGGGCACATACCATGATAATTATATTTATTTCAACTTATTAATAAGCTTATGACAGCAGTGATTTTTGACAAGACTTGATACGATATGATTATTACTAGAGTTATGATATACTTCTGTGTGTGTGTGTAGATGTACTTACTAGAGATTTTTAAGTATAAATTAATGTTAAGTGTTTTTCTTGACATTAAGTGTGTTTTTTCCTGTGACATTAAGTGTTTTTCTCACATAACCTTGATGTTTATTCCGTAAACGAGTAGAAAAGAGTTTCCTAGTTTAGAAACTTTATAGGCCTGCGGCGCAATACCCTTGGCTAAGAAAATGAGTAGTAAAGTGACTTTTTAGTACAAAAATCTCTAAAAAACGTCTAAAAAGTGTCATTTTAGTACAAAGTCTTCCTTACTATATTGTAACTAAAAAGTGTTTTTCTTACTTTATAGTAGCTAAAAGCGACTTCTTAAATTGTTGGCAAACACTTATTGTACTATTTGTAAGACTGTGTGTTAAGTGTACAATACAAGTAACTAAACATAATTATGATATTTATAGATCATAGAAAAGAAATGACTTACAAATATCGCAGACTGTGTAGATTGAGGAATGTTCCTGTTGCCAAAGAAGTCAGAGGATTTCCTGAAACATCCCTACAAAATGGTTATTGAAATTTGAAACAGTAAATTAGTAGTGTGATAACCTAATCCTCCGAAATTTTACCCCATCAAAAATGAAATATAAGGCCAGGGAATATTTCGTGTTGGTGTTATGAACAAAAATGCCACACATGTGGTCGACTACATTAGTTCACACACAAACAACTTAATTCACATCAGATGTTTTGGATAATCCACATGAGGGTGAAACATCTTACAAAATTCCGAGACTACGTCTGATATCAAACCTTTAAGTGCTGCTGTTTGGGTATTCTGAAGCTCTAACTCCATATTTTGTCACATCCGATTTAGACAATCCGTCACGTATTTATTTACAAAGATAATTGAGACAATTAAACTACAACAGATTAAAGAATTTAGCTAGAACTAGGACTGTCCCTTGACTGAAAAGCTGTCATGGGCGTGGGAAAAACGATCATGATAATAATTGAGTCAAGATAAAGATATCAGCCCCACGACTTTTTGAAAGTTTGCTATATTAATTCAAATGGAAGATTCAAATCGACATGATCGAGGGGAGGGTTGTAACATAATGGAGGTGCTGGGTTTGGCATATTAATTAAAAAACTGAAATTAAACTGCGATCACATCTCATTCAATATCATCAGCCACTGGAAATGATTTTCGGCGAGAATTTCAGCTAAATATACCTGGAGACGATTAGTAGAAACAATCATAAAATAACCAATTAATTACCTACAAATAAGCGATGAACTCTGCACGTACAAAACTAGCGTTCTCAAATGTGTAATGCTGTTATATGATAGGACGACCTGTGGCAAAACAGAACACAACAAAATCATCATATGAAATCTGAATCAAACGAATACGGTAATTTAATAATTGTTATTCACAATGTGCATTTTCTTTTCAAAAATACATATCAACAATTACTAATTACTTGAAATTGCTTCTTTCAAACGTATTGTGTCTTATGTGGTTTGCACTGCTTTTTGTCCCGTAGTAACCTTTAGACGTGTGAATAAAGCGTTCTGCGACCCCTGTCCTTCTTCAACTCTTTGATACTGGGAGCGTTCTTAGAAAATTGAGTCTGCCTGCGAGCGAAAAGACATGGATTTTATGAGCTACGTCAGTTCCGCCCCTAGTACGTTGGCGTACACCAGTGAGTTCCTGACTACGCCACCGAAGATGAGACAACAGATAGAGAACCAGACAGATAAGACAGGGAGAGAGGAGAGAAGACAAAAAGAAAATGCCAATTTTTTTAATTAAAATACATATGGTCGCCATCACAAGTTGGTCATGTACTCACAGATTCTTAAGTTAATATGTGGTAGAATGTCTGCATATCAACAGTCTCAATACCGTTACTGGAAAGATTTCTCATATTTGGAAAGCAAGGAACCTTGTTTACGATCAAATATATTATTAGCAATTATGGGAATGTTTTTCTGTTTCAGTAATACATTATGCTATTTTATAATGTAAAGATTATTTGAATGGCTTTTAAGGCTTTCTTATGGCGATCAAATGGACGCTGCAACCATGCGTGAAAGTTTGAAACATACAAGCTTAGATTTCTTAAAGTTGAATAAGAATTACTTTGGGCTATATACAATTTCACCAAACTGCATTAGAGTTGAGTACACGCCAGATGCTCCAACCTTACTGGAAAGTTGGGCATAGAACCTGAATGTGGTTGTCGGTCTCTACCCTTCCAGTTTGTGCCATTGGAAATCCCAAATATCTCAATACACACCTGTAGATTAACCCTATTCCATTAAAAGAAACACAGTGGTATCAAAATCTCGACTTTAAAAAAAATGAGGGCGTGTATCATATTAAATGTGCCATTATTGAGTGCATATTTTGTGCATCCGTCTGTAGGTTATTACAATACTTGCACACGATTGTTGCAGAGGATTCAATAAACTTTGGAATTATAAATCTATGTGGGTATGCATTCAAACGAAATAAAGAAATTCTTATGTGGTATTCGGATAGAGCACCTGGGAAGTTGGTGACCTTTTTGGAGGCGGAGGCTTTTGTCAAAAAGTAAATTTAGAGAAACATTTAGTTATATTTCCCACAGAAAGCACGGATCGTGGCTTAACACGTGTTTGTGTTATAAAACATGTATTTTGTATTCTTACAGTATCAGAAGGAATTCCATTCGAGAAAGGTCTATGTACAAAGGCTGCAAAGCTGATGTCTCGTCTCCAAATTCAGTTGATACTTTCAATTTAACGACGTGGCTAAAACAAAATAAATCAAAGATATATTATGCGTTGATTTCTGACGAACATCGTTGCATAACTTTAACCCTCGTCTAACCAGGTTGAGGGGTGTTTGTTGCAACCCCTCTCCTCGCGCGATTGAGTCGCAGAATGATTTTAGGTAATTGTAGGGTAATTGCCGCTAAAGTTGAGGGGTTGGAAGAGGGTGTGAAGCCTCCATATATTTTACTATGTAAATTGTTACACAATAAAATTGCTCATTTCAGTAAAATCTTTCATGTTATTGAGTTAAAACTTTTTTTAGTTAAATTTGTGTTTTTCTTTTTTTTTCAAAATTCTGGTAAACGTTGTTTGTGTGATTTTTTAGCCAAACCTTTCCAAAACTTTTGTACACAAACCTGATTTCACCAAATTTCGTGAGGCTGCATTATGACGTCATAGAAGTAAGGTGCTGGAAATGTTCGTACTTATTTTGGCATCACTGGATAGAAGAGACCTATACTATGGGCCATAACTATCTATTCATACCAAAATGAAGTTCATAGGGGTATGGAAAATGTATGGTGGGGTTGCAACAACCCCTTGCTGCTTAAAATATAGCCTGGATATTCGTGGGTTAAAGTTCCCGCCAGATTGGTAGAAATACCGATTGCAGCTAACTACAGATGATATAAATATTGAATTTTGAAGTGGGTATTCTATTGATTTCTCGTTTCGTCGTGTACCTACATCACATACTATCGCATTTCACATTTCTGATATTTGGGTGAATTTTGTATAAATTACCTTGTTCACCGTGTTCTACAATCCACGAAATTTCAAGAATGACATCACTTAGTTAATGAGTTTATTAGTATGTATTTATTTCCTAAAAATCAACATGTCTGTATTCACAATCGCCATTTATTTACACTCGTTTCATATAGAGTTCTAAGTTTCCGAATTGTAAAATAAAATATTTTATATGGTGATCATATTGACGTATTATATCGTTCCTAAACAAACACAAGAAGGATGTCATTTTTGCTGGGTCGTATTTTGCACTATTCGTTATTTCTCTTCCGTTTTCGACTTACAAATACAAATTTTTTGCAATATGTCATGCGATATAATAATTGCAAGATGGATACTCAATCACTAGTTTAGACCAATATTAAATATTGAATCGGAGAGGAATGGGCTAACAAATTGGAAGGTTTTACCATGCGTAAATCAAAATTCGAGTCCCTGAAATGACATTCGGCCCCTTTAGTTAATCTAATGCAAATGCTAATGGTGGCGTCCGCAGGTAGAGTGGCACATCTCTCGCTGTCATTGGCGTTTGGTCAGACTCCCCTATAATGTTTGCTGTGGGGGTTCGTCACTTCGTCCTCGCACAGCGAGTCTGTTTGGCATTCCCATCATATGCCGGTACCCATTAACTCCTGGGTGGAGAGAGGACAAGCGAGGGGGGGGCTAAAGTGCCTGTGCCCAGCGTACACACATTGGCGAACAGCAGGTCTCGAACACAACCTATCCTTATGAGCGAAGCGCTACACTGCGCTGGCAACCACATGTGCCCCCTTATGATAATCTGAGTGTGCTAACGCACGCGATAACAATTACTCAATAACTCACATTCTTCTCGGCAGGCTAACCGGAAGATTTATTGCCATTGAGACGTCCTTCAAGATACCGACAGCATGACAGGTTAGAATACCAACGCAATACAACCACTTCTGGACATGATATTCCTGATAAATATAACATAAACTCAACATAATTAATACACTTTCTAAAACAAGTTCATTTTAGCGTCACATTAACGCTTTAATAGGCCTCTACTCACCGCAGAACAGTTCATCATCACCTTCTACACAATGTCTGACTTCCGTCACATATTCTGCGTCGTAGACAATTGTAATGGTTAGACATTTATAAAACCCAAGGCATTCATATGTAGCTGAAAAAAATAACATTCAGAAATTCGTCATTAACCAGAAACTAGAGTGCTATTAGTATGCCTTCTGTCTTTTTGCACAAGCCTTTAACGTTTTTTTCGGTATAATATTTTTGGGATCGTTTGCTTGTCATTCCCGAATGTTATATCATCATCATCACATCATCCTTCGGCTTCATTCATCTACTTTGGCAAGTGGCGGCTACATTCTCAGTTTTGTTCATGTCTTTATCATATGTATGGCTAATAAGAGGTGGGTGGAACGTACAGTCTCCTTTTGCCATGAGTGGTATGTAGAGAGTCATTCTTCTATGGCAGGCTCTTCCTCTGGCAGACGAAGGATATTTCCAAGGAAACTCAGCTGGCGATGTCTTACAGGTGGATAAGAGGCTCAGTGTTGATCATTGAATATAAGATGGTGTTTGAGACCACGGTCTTTTTTTTCCGTTATGTTCAAGGCTAATCCTTGATTTTGCTTTCCATGTCCGTGTGATAGCACCCGGATTTCACAGCCAAGCACTAGGATGGTCATCACTGGGGGGGTAAGTGTTGAATAACATAATAACTTGACTTTTTCAGAGATGGATAATTGGGGCTTTTCTCCACCCGCACAGACGTTCTAGCTTCCATAAGGCACTCCATGCTAATACTGGCTTCTTTTAGGTCGCTTGCCAGCAGTGCCATTTTGGAGCCAGGATATTTGAAATCTGTCACATGGTTGATGGATGGATTCCTCATAGACTTGAAGTGTTGGATGAGGATGATAATTTGCAGTCATGGTACTCTGTCTTGGATACGCGCTTATTATTAGGCCAAGATTTTCTGCTGCCAGCCGCTGGGCAGTATTGGTCAGCTGGGTCTGTGCCCTCGGGAGAGTGGATTCCAGCAGGGCATATCATCAAGCCAAAAAATCCAAGTCATCTAATCTGGGTTATCGTCCTGACGGGCGAGGGTGTGTTACAATTCCAAAGTCACAATCTGATGTGGCCTTCTTCAGTATAAAGTCTACTAATATGATGAAAGGGAATGGAGCTAACACACATCACCCTGAAAACTACTCCGTGGTGCTCGACGGATCGCGAATGTTTCCACCGACCCTTACTTACTGGCAGCTTTTAGAGTGTTGTATAGTGCATCTTATGGCATTCCTACTGCTTCCGGTATTCCATAATGCCGCATCACAGCAAACTAGCCTTTCTATTGATGTAATCAAAGGCTTTAATGTCTATAAAGGTGACTGTAAGAGAAGCTGGTAGTTTTGGAACCTTCCATATGTCTTCTGAGGATAGGGTTCGGCTGCTGGGCAGTCAACTTCTTACAACTTCTCCAGAACGAAATCCAACCTGGTTGCTTCTTAAGATGGGGTCCACAATGATCTCTGATTCGGCTAGACGGATCGTTGTTGTAACCTTGGCTGTAAGTGACGAAGAGATATTCCTCGATAGTGGGTCATCAGACTAAGGTCTTCCTTCTTGGGTAGAAGAACAATGATGCTAGTGGTTCATTGGCTTGGTGGAGTGAGAGTGGTGAATCCTTCAGTACAACGCCATGACTAACTTATCCATTTCATCACCACCATCTGGTTCTTTCAAATAATTGCAATGTCAATCCAGCGGCCAGCGGGCCTTATTGGTTCTTCATTGGCCTATGGCTAGTAGAGTCTCCTCTAGTGTTGGTGGATTAGTTTCGATGGGCAGATCTTGGAAGGCCGGTGGAGGCAGTTCAGATAATACTGAACCGGGGCTGTTGTTGAGCAAGGAACTGAAATATTCCGTCCATTCTGCAAGTAGGTCTTTTTCACTTGTTGGTTGGGTGCCATCTCTTATGTTGACCTTGACCTGGTTTTCTTGTCTTTGCCGATGATTTATGGATAATGTTCCCCGTGGTGGTATAATCACCCTTAGAGTCAGCCAGTTTGAGATCTTCCATTTGTGTAGAGCATGGCTGCCTCATCTGACTTGTAACTCATCTTTTCCAAAGTTCTCTGGACTGCTTAAACTTGGAAACCAGGTTCTTCTTTTGGCTTTAAACTCCTCTCTGACTTCAGATGGAAAGTATTGTCAGTTACCCAGCTCCGGCATGCCACATGGTCTGCGTTTGCCACCAACCTCCTCAGCTACCTCTGCGACAGCATGTTCAATTGTTGGTACCTCTGGCTGATGTATCGTAGTACTGGAGGGCTCCAAATCTGTTGGACAATTCCCAACTGAATAGTCTCTTGTGGATGTATCTTGCAGTTTTTTCAAGTCGAACTTTGGTCTTATGAGAAGTTTCCCTCTGGTAGTTCTAAGGCTGCAAACGAGCAAAATGTGACGACCCGTGGTCGGAGTTTAGTTCTACTGAGTTGTAGGCCTTGCAGTTCCTCAAAGATTTAGACCACTTCCTGTTTTTACAGATGTGGTCCAGCTGGTACGTTGCCCCAGCTGGATGCATGTAATTTGTATATGTTTTTAATTCTTTTAAACATTGGTCTCATACCGTATTTTATCTAGATTGAGGAATATGCCTTATATGGCAAACGAGAAAATCACGGAGGTTAAATCATACTTACCACACGCAGCTTCATCTTCTCCATTGGGACAATCAAACGTCCCATCACATCTCTGCGGAGAGGATATTTTGCCAATAAGCACTTGGACACTGCAAGCTCATCTTGCGAAGGTAATGTTTTATGTTCATTAGAGAAACCAAATCACATCCAGATGTACTAAGCAGTAGATTATTTTAAGAATATTTTTTTTTTCATTGCAACCAATAATAACAGTACTTACTGTCTGTTTAAAATGATGTTTGACTATATTTTTAGATCACTCTAAGAATAGACACTGAAAAAAAAACAAAAAACAAATTAAACAGAAGACCAAAAACCTAGCAAATAATATGTATATGAAACTATCTTACCACAGTTTTCAAGAGGCGCAGCATCTCGGCACCAAGTAAAAAGCCGTGCACGTCTTCATCATAGCGGCATTTTTTTATGTTTTTCTGCACATAGCTCCATTGTTTAAACATCATTGGCCCCGTTTGATCAGGTCAAGGTAAAATACATGTATATATCTGCAGAAAAATTCTAATTAGTTCAATGAATGCATATTTAAATTTCCTTGTTGTCCCAAATCAAATTGGAATACTATATATCTATATAATGCATGCTCATTTCCCCACAATTACACTAATAACTGAGAATTCGATTTACCATTTCCGAGAGCATCTATTTATTCATGTACAGCATATTTCATGAATGTATGTATTTTAAACACAGTACAAGACCAGATATTAATCTAAACAAATACCAATTGACAATATATGATAAGTGGGTATCACCACTAAATTTCTTAGTGGTACTTATGTGACAACAACATTTCTGGCCTTCGCACACAGCCCCATCTCTAAACATGTTTCTAAATATATTGGTGTAATCCGCAAAGTTCTTCCTTATCTTCCCCGGGTTTGTTGTTGTTTTTTTGTGTGGGGGGGGGGGGGGGGGGGGGGGTTTTTTTGTTTTTTTTTTTTTTGGGGGGGGGGGGGGGGGGGGTTTTTTTGGTTTTTTTTTTTTTTGGTGTGTGTTTTTGGGGGTTTATTTAAAATAATAATTTTTGGTGTTTTTTTTTTTTTTTTTTTTTTTTTATTTTTTTTTTTTTTTTAAAAAAAAAAAAAAAGTGTTTTTAGTTTTTTTTTTCGTTTTAACAATTTTTTGTTTTTTTTTTTTTTTTGTTTTTTTTTTGCCCACTAAGTGCCCAAGCTAAAAAACTTCCGTTAGTGCCCAGAGGGGGGTTTACACTAGTGACCCCAACCCATTATAACCATTTTCCCATGGGAGTTGTCATGACACTACACAAGTAAATGGGGGCACGTAAGAACCACATATCCCCAATAAAAATGAAATCCGACTTGACCTATGACCTATGGCCAATTGAAATTGTCACACTCCGAAAAAAGAGTGGTTCGCACATATATCCCCCGCTGAAACTCCAATTAAAGGTTTTGAACCAAATAATTCATTAATATCCTACTCTAGAATACCAATTAAAATAATCTTGCAAATAGAGCCAAATTTTATACCATCTTGTAATTTTTCTCGAAACTTCAAAAATCCCTTGGGTTTCTCATAACTACCAGTTAAGACAGGGATTCACAAAATTAAAATTGAGCTACAGCATATAAAATGTTATTTGATTTAAGTATTATTAATTATTATAATTGCCTCCGAAGGTATATATCAAGCAAATAATCCCAAGATTTACTTACTTTAATTTTTTAATTTTAAAATATCTTGATTTCTTCACTCCTGAGTGCCCAAGAGGGGGGTTCCTAGGGACCCAACCTAATTTTTCTAATGAAGCCCCGTGGTGGTTTAATTTTTTTAGTATCATTAAAGCGTATTCATAAATCAACAATTAGCAAAAAACTCCGTGAAAATTTGATGCGTAACCGAAAAATCGCAAAAAAAATCAAATGTTGGGTACTATGGAACCCCCTCTTGGGCACTTAATGTTAATCCATTTAGCACCCTATCCAACCCCCTTTATCTCCCTATCTAAGTTACTGTGCATTGTGTGGGCAGACAAAAATAATTCCCATCTCAACGCTCTCTTCCTGTTACAAAAAAGAGGCAATTCCACATGTACCAAATTTCATATGGCTGGCTCACCCAGACCCTTATTTCATTCCATGAACATGTTAAAACTTTCCGATATTTATTTTTCATGGGTGTTTTTTAGTACAAATACCATCACAATCTTACTACCTCTAGGCTTACTTGAATCCACTTTTTTTTAATGGACCGATCATATCCACACATACGAAACTCGCCAAGCTTCGGATTTTCACATTATCCTACAACACTAAATTAGCTGAGAATACACTATTAAAACCTAAGGTGCACTACTTTGGAATGGTATAGATGTCCCATCAAAAATAGCCATTCACTTCATCCTTTAAAAATTTCAAACGATTTCTCATATTGTTTGTTCCTTTGTGTTCTTTAAACGTGCATTATATCGCCGTCCCCGTTATCTCTTAGTCATTCCTGTCCACCCCTCCCTCCTTCCCTTTCCCTGTCCCTTTTTAATGTCTTTGTTTTGTCCCTTGTCATATGATTGTTTTATGTGTTTCGTCTAATGTATTCTTCTGGACAGTTTTGTTAAGTTGCCTACATACCTATTGTATCTATTTGCATACACCTATTGTGTAATTGTTTATTTAATTATACCTAATTTTCCTTTATATAATATGATTTAATCTTACATCTTCATTGCCTCCTTATTCAATTCTTCATTGGGAGTTATCTATAAATAGAATTACATCCCTTGTAATTTATTTGTAGGTCCTTTTTATATTCCTTACCCATATAATGTGTATTATTTTTTTTCGTCTAACCGAGGACATTGCGTTACACGCTCTTGCATTTTGCATGTCCTCGTCCAGTCGAGTTTATTTACGTACAGCAATTTCATGCTTGTAGTATTTTTTCAATCTTTTTTAAATTCCATATAATTGGTTTTCTATAAAATAGTGTCCAATTTCTGTATGTAAATAATGTTGATGGACAAAGGAATAAATGATTGAAAGCAATCATTTGGTAAAGGTGGTTCTAAGGATTATAAAACAAGTCAGTGGGCCTAATTGGGTAGTTATTGAGCTAATTAGGATTTTAATAAAGCCCAATCCGATTTTGTAAGTGAGATTTGACAATGAATTGTTTTTCAAAATATTATTTTAAAAGTCAGCTTCAGAACGCTCTTAACTCCCTTTAATGCACTGGAATTTGTAACCTATTGCCATACACTGAAGCGCAACGTCAGCGGGTAAGCAAGGAGGTGGTATATATCGCAAGCGAATCTAGCCCAGCTTGCCCAGACATATAAAACACAATTTAATACCTTCAATTACCATACAGTTATTTTCCGTTTCGTTCGTCGACGACAGTGTCAGGGCTATAATTTACAGCTAAGGCCGAACCATCTACTTTCCCCTCAGTAACACGAACTCACCACTTATTGAACTATTTTTTTATCAGAGAAACTTGATAACATTAACGACATTTAATTTACCGCATTCCAACGATTCATCTTCCCAGTTTTTACCAGCACAATCCCGTTGTCCATCGCACTGTGCATGTGCAGGGAGCCAAGTTCCATCATAACACTGGAAACCATCCCTTTTCGTATCTATGGAAATTAATTCATGCGTAGAGAAAAAACCTAACTTTTCTAATGTGAACAACGAAACAATAATTTTTCTGAAATTGCTATAAATTTGGACACTTTGGACATTTCATGATCTTCGAATGTACAAGATATCCTTACTATATTAAAATCACAATTGTGATGTATTCAGTCTAGTACTTCATCGGTAGACACTACATTTCGAAAATCATTATGCGCTAGATACACAGACATACGTGTTGCGTAAACATTGTGTTCGAAAGGCTATCGTCGGCGGACAATTGCCTATGAAGTATGAACCCACCATTACACATGTTGTTAAAGAACTCTTTAAAGAATTGTATATTAGCGTCGACATTTTTAAGTACTTCCGAACAAACAAACGATTGAACTGAATGCCAAAAGTTTCCTTTCAAGGTGTCACATGGCAAGCTTTACTCACCACACATATCTTCGTCAGATCCTGAAATGCAATCCCTAATAAGGTCGCATCTTGCTGATAAATCGATACATTTGCCATCGGAACAAGACCACTCATGTATAGAACACGCTGGATGTTCTGTATGTTTAAATAGATTTTTAAGTCATTACTTTAATATATTTTACTTGCAAAGCACAGATATTATTGTTGATTTGTGAACACAAAACTGAGCTCAAGTAACTGAATTTAGCAGATGCGTTTTCATTTTGACACACGCCTTTTTGGTACCTTCTCAAACAACATATCAATCCCCCAAAGAAAACTATATAATCGTAAGCTTACTAAGAGCACACGTTCGAGATTTAAATAACACCTTAAGAGACCATGTATTTTGATTGGTGGGATAGTTGAATATATTGACAAATGTTACATTCCTTTGTTACGTCATTAACGTGTACTTCCTTCGATTTTCCTCCGTTTTGGTCTACTGCATACCTCATGCCTGGTGTACTATTATTATCCATGGAGTTGTAGTAAAGTTAATGCTTTTCCTTGACTATTAGATTGCAATGAGCCGATCGATTGATCCAACCTTTGGCCTTTGTGGACGATATCTTAAAAATGTTGTTGGTTAACATAATTAACGTACCGGGATTGTTTTGAGTATTTTGGCACATTTTATGCTGTAAACACCGCGAACCTAATACACTATGAGCTAGTAAAATCTCAATTCCCTTGGCACAGTTCAGTAGCCTTCATTCAATAATGTATTTAGAATATGCATTGCCTCCATTGGAAGTTTTTGTACAGGTTGTCATGTGAATCGTAAGAGATGAAACACTCTTAAAATGCAAGTTTGTGATCAGTACTGTCAATTTAGCCATGTTTCATCACTAACGATTCACATCAGTACCTGTATAAAAAGCAATGCATTGTGGGAAGCTACTACTGAAATTTTCTCTTGGCTGGGGTGTTCTGTGTAATGCTTGTATGGAGGTCGGGCTCGTGAAGGTAAGTGGAGATTGTAAATATATGAGTTTGCAGCGTGTAAAGTAAGTATGCAGTGTGTAAGGGAATGCAGGGGCATATGTGTATTTAGTGTGTACTGAAATGTTTGGTTGGATGATGTTCAGTAAGAGTTTTGAGTTTAGGGTATACTGTACTGGAATGTTGGCTTGAATTATATGTGTATGAGTTCTTATGGGATTTCCATGCAATTTTTTTAAAGAGACACGAGGCCATTTCCAGAAAGAAGTGCCCTCAATTTTTTTTTCGAACCCGGGGTTTTTGCATATTGGAATGCTTACCAATGTATTAAATCACACCTGAAGTGAATAAGCCGTATGCACCGTCTTTATGTAATAAATGATTTCGTATTTTCTGTCGTGCACGACAGAAAATCAAAGCACGGTTTTCTATAGGGACGATTACGATAGCGGACAAGTTCAAACCAAAGTTTGCTATTTTCGTTTGTACTTGTTTGTCCAATACACCTTCGAAACGTTCTCGGAAGGTGGTTTACAACCACCTTCCGAGAACGTTTCGAAGGTGGTTGTAAACCACCTTCCGATAACGTTTCGAAGGTGGGTGGTTTACAACCGATGAAGTGCAATTTTTGAGAAATTCGTGTTCTCAAAAAAATCTCCTCCTGTCACTTTATATACACTGTATATATTTCTAAATTTTGTTGCGAAAAGATATAGTATTTTAATGTATTTTCTGTAACTCTATGATGTTTGTAAAAACAATGCGCAATTTGACTACGTGGCAACGATATTATTTTTATTAAAATTGAATCTTCAATCTTGAATATATCTCTAATGTACGCTGGAGTTGCGTACGATATGCCTTTTGAAGTTTGCAATGGAACCATATTTTAATTCGGTGGAAGATGGCATGTCCCATTCACCATTTCGTATTTCATCTCATATTCTGGTCATTGCACTCATTAATATTTAATATCTGTAAAATAATTATTCAGACTGCATAAAACACACACAAAATGAAGTGAAATACCACACATTTCTTCATCTGAGTTGTCTTGACAATGCGTTGTGAAGTCACACATGAAAGAAATATGAATGCATTCTCTACTGCGTAGGCATTGGAACTCTCCAGCTCTGCAGTCTCCCCGTACCACTTGTGTGGAAGGTGCTCCTAAATTGGCAGCTAAAATAAAAACAAACACGACTTTTTTCCATTTATTTGTTGTTAAGGATTGTAATTGTTATTGTTATCTGTAAAGTTCTAGCTTTGGTGATTTGTGAGACAAGTCAAACTCACCCGATTGGCATTGATCTTGTGGAACACATCCCGAAACGCCATCGCACGCGTAGATAGTGTGCATACATTCACTTAGCTGTAATTATGCACAAAGCAGCTATCGATTTTCCCAAGGGTATTAATCATAACTCCCACTGGTCCAGGCAAAGTGATATAGTCAGAAAGAACAAACAAAATGCTTTTTGCAGGAAGCCCTAATATGTCTGGTGGTTAAGGCCGGGTTAAGGCTTCAAGTAATGATTTTTGTAAAGCATAACACTTTCAGAAGAAACGGAGTAGGTATTATACTAAGTATTGATCATCAATAGATTTGTCATTATTTCAAATAAATCCAATGTTTGCGCTTCATATTTAATAATAAGATGGAATTTGCCGGTTGACAATACTCTCATGACGGTGTGTGCGATTCAGTACTCAGAAAATGTCACGCCGTCATTCATTCAGAGTTTTGGTGATAAACAATTTTAACTATGGTAATAGTTCAAATTTGTTTAATTACTACCTTTAACTATCATATTTATTCAATTGCTTGGCCATCTTCGAAAATAGAGAATAATTGCTAATTTTGCTGAATTGCGAAGAGATTCAATTTTAAAGAAAATTGGGTAAAGCCATGAATAGAATAGCCATTAAGCCAGTAGACTTACAAAAGGATATAAGAAAGGTCCTTGCACCACTGGCTGGTATGCTTCAGTAAACTCCTTTGTATAACATATAATCAATTATACTTGTATTGAGCCTTTCACAATAATGATACAATGGTGATTCTCATGTTCTTATGTAAGTCTACTGACTGAAAGTCTACTCTATTTGCCGAGTTTTTGATAAAATAGGTTGAGAAGAACATTGCTTTTGAAGTTATGTCTAAAATTGCCAAAATTTCCCATTGACTTCACATGCAAAATTTAAAATCCATGGAACCAATATCAAAATTGATTTGATATGAAAATGCTTGCCAGAATTGTTTTAAGCAGCCAAAATGGCCACAGAACCCACTCGTTTAAATAGAGATTAAAAAAGTTTTATATGCCCACTCCTACTCTTAGGCGCTCTGTTCATCTCGCTTACTATATTCGCCAAGATAGAAATGCAGTGTCCCCATTTTTTAAATCAAACTAGTGAATTTCCCCCGTGTGTGACATTAGACCTATGCGTGTGACTTTTGACCTCCGGTTTGTTCTGTGCTCAGGTCAGCGGTTTTTTTGACCAAATATGGTGGTCAGGGTGCAGGTTTTACGCAAATAGACCTGTAGATGTCATTTGATCTTTTAGGTCACTCTAAAACTCCTGCTAACAAAGGTCAGACTGTCCTCCCAACGAAAGACAGACAGATAGACAGACTCGCAGACAGATCTCATTTTAGTAGTACAGTTTGGGTTTCTGATCAATTGTTTGCAAACGCAACATTTGCTGCTAATGCCACACTTGCATTTTAACACGTTTGTCTTGGAACGACGGTTTATCAAATCAGGTTTAAAGTAATAATACCATTTTTTTATTATACCTGTTTGTGATACTTCTCCAATTCTTTCCTTTTCTTTAGCAACAACTGAAAATTAATTAAAATGTAAAAGGTAATTATACGTATATTCGGTTATAATTGAACTAATTGAATCGTAACGTATTATTGCCTCAAAATTAGACTCGAATTCGTCAGCCTTATCGCATAATAGCATTCGTGAAGTCACAGTTGTATTTCACAAGTAAAAAAGATACCTCCTTGCATGATTTAGGACCATTCTCCGATAAAGTGTTCAAGTTTGGTCTCCAAAATGAAAATCATTGAAAATCATTGAAAATCGTAAACTTTATATTGCCTAACGTTAACACTCAAGTAACGTATCTGGGTAACGTATCTGGCCGGCTTTTTTCTTAGTCGTGCTGTTCTTGATGAAAGTACGTGCTTCACAGACTTAGTCTCTATACCTTATCAGGTATTACCTTCATACTAAAGCATGGTGTAGTATTCGACTTTATATATCACGCTGTTTTGCAAGAGCGTAACAGGAGGGAGGTAACGTATCTGGCGTGGTATGAACGTAACATGAGGCATTTCTTTCATTACTAGGGCTGGAAATTGTTACTTTGAAACCAGATTTTTATACAAAACATGTATAATATAACATTGACATCTTCTCGATTTATCACATATTGGAACATTGGTCTTCAGTTATTTTGAGCAATTTTGTATCCATTCGAATTATGGTAACGTATCTGGCTGCAATATTGGCGACATGCTCTCAGAGAACTCTTGCGAAACTTTAATAATCCAATATTATCATGTTTTGAACTTAAAAATTAGGACATAATAGAGGCTGATAAAATGCAATGTAATCTGTGATATGCGCTCTTGTGTAACGAGCAGGGACACATTTTAAAGAACGGATTTGGGCTGGCGACATGGCGAAAAGCAAGAATTACGCATCTTTAGCCTTATTGCTTGATTCTTTCTCATCCGGGTACAACTTCTAGTCCGGATTATTTTGAAAACATAACTCCTAAGTATAATTTATATTAATAAACATTCATTCTTAACGGCCAAAACAAGCTTTAAACTGTGCATGACTGTGAGCGACACTAAAACGACTTTCTCAACACTTTATCGGAGAATGGACTTAAGCTTACCTTTGGGCAAGGCCTCATGCAAATTGTAAAAAATTGGTTAGCTTCTCTTCGTTTGAGAGACCAGGCACATCAATGCCAGTGGTTTGTTGAGTGCACGTTGGCTAAGTCATGAGAACACAGATTCTAGTCTATAAACCGCCATCTGGTTGGCGTTCAGCCCACCTATTTTCACTTTGACTAGCATCAGGTAAAGGAATTCAAAACAAATATACAAAACACAAAAACAGGCAACAATGAGGCCGAAACCAAGACCTTCCACAAAATATTTAAATTGCGTCTATACGCGAAAGCTATTAAAGTAATTAACATTAAAATTTTGACCACTGAATGCCGAAATGGTCAGTTGGCTGTGCAAACTTTGAAAGCTCACATGCAAAGTCCCAATGACTATATGAAATTTATATTTTAATTTCATTTCTTCATGCCGCATATAACTCTATTAAATATTAAAAACGCAGCAAATTAATCCTCAAACCTTCTTTTTATAAGTTAAAGTTGGTACTTTGGCCTATCCTTTTTCACTGAAGTACGAACGAATAGAAATTGCGCATTGATAAATGACGTCATAGGTAAATCAACCGCTCGAACAAAAAAAGGACCCGGATGGACGTAACCGACTGCATTGGCACCGGGGAAAAGCATGCAACCCGCCAATTTGTCTTCTCATTTTACAACTAGTATATTTAAATTATATATCAATTTCCACACCACTAAAATGAAGAAGATGACACACTCAATATAATATTACACAAGCCACAAAGGAAGTTAAGACATCGTCGGCAGTCGTGAGTTCTTTGAGAGAATTTGACAGCGATAAGACACGAAAGGTGGCAACGAACTTCATGCATCTCTCTTCCCATCTCTTCGAGCTTTTTTCCTGACAATCAACCTAATATGTACAACTGACAGCAAAATGATCAGGTACTGAGTACATATGACAATTATTGGCTGATAAATTATGTGAATCTCATTTAAATCAGTTCTAACAATCGATAATTTGGATCTTGCTTGTGCCTACCACTTTTTCTGCTACGTATCACCCAGTGAAGTACAGACGAAGCTTGAAGCGAAGCGAATTTATCCCGGGGGCTTGGGGTTGGGCGTGGTCGATTGCCGGGCGTTGGTATACAGCGTGCTATCTATCCCCGTGCTATACACGTCCACCACAGCGTTCAGAAAGACTGGGAGGCTAAACCGCATATATCGCACCGCAAGCGCGGACCGCAAGTATATACTTTTTTAACAATATATTTTAAACTTGAAAACAAGTATATACTCTTAAGCCGGTTTAAAGATCGTAATAGAACCTGAACGTGACCATTATCATGATTCTATCAGGCCCCGGCTAGGTCAGTCTCCTTTTGCTCACATCGCGATCGGTACATAGCATTGGTGTGATTGTGTCAGGCAACACCCAATATTGTTCCAAGTTTCTGATACACAACAGAAAAATCCACCATCTACTCTCGATTGATTTCATCAGCAAACCTGCTTAATTATGTACAACTTTCATTGTTTTACTGTTTGTTTCTGAAGCTATATTAAAATGTATTTTTATTACCAGTGCCGCGTCGGCGGGACCTCATAATCCCTCAAATATCTGGACGAAAGGTTCCATCTCTCCCGGCATCTCTCGACAGCCCTTTGCCCCCCCCGTAATATGTCCATCTAGAACCAACACACTAGCGATGTTGTGCCACTAAAATCATATGATCCGTAATATTGCGAGTCTACATGCTATGAATTGATCCCTCTTTTTAATTATAAACTTAGGGGTCTAGATGATATTAATAGATAAACTTTTTAATGTACTCAAATGCTTCGTACCCAGTTTCATGACAGTGGAAGTCAGAAATTTTAGCAACACCACGTTGTGTACATTTTCCTCAGTTAGCATGCAATTATATTAATAGGTATTCCGCGGACATTCGCTTATCGTTGTGAACTTTATTTTACTGCATTTTGAAACCAATAAAAAAATCAACATCAAAAATACGCACTTTAATTTGTAACAAAATGCAATGAATTTATGAAAATATCATTTTACAATGATGCCAGACGTACAACTTCAATACGGCTGGCAACACTACTTAAAATAGGTGATACTCCACACGCGTCACGTCCGAGTCCACCGTTTGATTTTCAAAAATTGTTTTGTGGGTGCTTTTTTGTTTGATGTGTTTATCGCCTGAAACTTCTTACGAATTATGAAAAACATATAATCAACTTGCATAATCGGTCTCCTTATATTTTTAGCTTTAATTTAACAATAAAACATGTGGGGCTGGGCAGGACGTTTAAACCTGCAACAAAAATGTAATCGGAGATCAGAGAGTGTACTGAGTCCATCTCACAATGAAACACTTTGGAAGGTTCTCTTACGAAGGTCGTGTGAATCCTCATAAATCAGAGGCGTATCTAGGATGAAATACCCCCGGGGGGCACACTGGACGATGAACTTTGGCGCCCCTGTGGAATGAAAATGACAGCCATTCCACGTCTTCTTGAATATGCATAACATTAATCGGATTATCGGAGAGCGCAGCCGAGGCCAGGAAAAATTGTTGATATTGTGTCGGCAAATTGACAGTTTTGTCGGCAACCCCCCCCCCCCCAGTTGGCGGATTTAAGAGTCATCAGGGGCAGCAGGCGCTGACAGGGGTCCCCTCAAAATATTGCTATAAGGGCCCCCTAGACACACCTGTAGCCACTAAAGTGGGACATTTCATCCTTTCCGAAGCTTTCTGTTTTGAAGCCCCGTGTATTTGTCTTCTAATTTCCCCCTTTTCTTGCAGTTTAATTGCTGTTTCGCGCCATTCCTTATTTTTCAGCCCTTCATTTTGTTTTGAAGACCCTTAGTAATCTTGCGTCCATTTCCTTAAACTGTTTTCAACCGCTTTCGATGTGGTTTAGTTTTTGGACGCCCTTTATTTTTCGTTAGCTCCAAATTCCTTTGCTATTTTAGCGCCCTTTAACTTTACATGTTGCTCAACCATTGTTCCTTTTTGGCGCCCCTTTTTGAACCGTTTTGTATTTTCTTTTCTCATTTTGCTGCCACATTTTTTTATGTTGTATTAGTTCACTTGTCTTGGCAAACTTATTTCACCCAAACTTCGGTTATCGCTATTAATTTTGCTTTTTGCGGCCCCTTCCTTTACTATTTTTATAAAAGTTCTCTTTTTCTTCATTCTTTGGTGCCACATTTTCGAACTAAGGCGCTCCTAAGATTTTCATTACTGGTACAGATTCTCCTTTCGCCATAAGCTTTCTATCTCTTTCCCCTTGAGTTGTCCCCTTCCCCCTTTTTATTTACTTGTCTTTTCCTTTCCTCCATTCATATCTAATTTATTCTATTTCCTTCTTTCCTTTCCCCCCTTCCTTCCCTTTCCTTTCCCTTTTCTTCTCTCTTCACATTGTCTTTTCCTTCTTTTGGTGCCCCCTTTGGTACCGGGGGGCCAGCGCCACCCTTTGCCCCCCCCCAGGATACGCCACTGTAAATTCATATTCTTTACGCATGAAAACCATGAAGTTTACATTCATTTTAGTCCACAAAGTGCTAGTACTTTAGAAATGTTTATGATGATCATGAAAGGTTTTGTGGTCCGTCCACTTTCTTCACCCACTTTTCATCATAAGTAACTGACATTTGTTTAGTACATTACAGTAAAGGCACATTGCAATGTAGTATGGATCGGTTCAAACACCCTCTAGTCAGAGTTATTTACCGTGCGCCGAGCATGACATGCGTCAAGACGGAAGTGACTGCCGATTAGGTGGGCCTCTCTATGGGGTACCCATAGGTAGATATCACGGCGCGGGCGTCGCCCACTTTTGGACAATTCTAACAGCAGCTTTAGAGTGCTTTTGACGACTTATTTACATCTTCCGATTTTTAGCCAGGCGCGAGGCGTGGGCTTAGACTGGAATTGTGAATTTCTATGTTCATGGATTAACTTCATCTTTATTTCCATAAAAATCAGATACACAAAACAAATTACAGAAACAAAATTTATGGAGGAGTGGACCAAAAGGCCAATAAGACCGATTGGGTCAACCTGAAGTTATGTACAACTTATTCTTAAGATAGGACATACAAACAACAAACACGAAAAAACGGCAGTGATCAATGCACTCTGATATAAATTGCTCAATTGCCATCAACAGCATATTGCAAGTAAAATAAAATAATGCAAAAAACTATTCTTATATTTGGAGATAAGTTATTTTAAATTGTTTGCGAAAGTGAGGTACTGATTTCCACGAATTTGTTGATGTTTCCCCAAAATTGTTACACAGAAAGGACAATTGTCGCAACGGATATGATCCGTGAAACTTTCTTATTTCTCGTAAGATTGTAGTTGGTAATATTTCTCGTGACCATATTGTGGAATGCCAGACCGTTGCAAAATAGCTGTAAAATGACTCGGTTAATTGTTAATGCATACTTGTACATAAATAGACCAAGCTCTAGTTTGTAATATCCTATATTTAGGCATTATATTGGTAATAAGGGCTGTGCAGTATGGCTTCTGTAATGGCATTTTGATAGGTCCTCACTGCCATTTTTGAAGCTTTATTAATTTAATATAGGTACGTTTTACAAGTATTCACCATATTAAGATTCCATAATTTATATAAGGGCAAAATCGAGTACAGTTTAGAGACGTATAGTATACATTCGTATAAAATGTTTTAAATTTGTCTAAAACCCAATGTCTTCTTGAGATTGTTTTGGATAGATTATCAATAGGACATTCCAAGTAAGGTTTTCATATATTAATACACCGAGAGAAATTTTGTATACCTTACTCTTTCAAGATCTGCTGATCCAATGGTTTATTCTATATGCTTGTCGGTACCCAGTAGATCATTCATTTTTCGTAGTGAGGTTCGTGTACCCAAGACAATTGTATTTGTTTACTGGCGTTTCCTGATAATTTATTGGCTTGAAATCGTTGCGTACTTTCTCTTATTCTATATTTAGAATTAGAATGCTATATTTAGAATTAGACCGTTGGCTGGGTGGGTCCACGTGTGCATGAGATGTGCCATAAGGTACTCTTCACGGCCATGGGACTAGAAATCAGACATAAGAAAAAAGTGAGGGTAAGACTTTTGCTACCCCGGCACTGTTTTCGCAGAGGGCATTTTCAAAATGGCCGCCCAAAAATGCCATTAAAACACCATATATGTAACGTTTTTATAGGCACTTTTATGGGGAAAATCCGTCCAGGTTTGTAGTGTTTTCCTACAATTTGTTGATTTGTCAAATGTATAAGCGGTCACATTCAACACTTAAATATTGCTTATTGAGGGCGCTTTTAAAATGGCGGCAAATCCAATTTAACACCCTCATATGATGTTTTACTAGCCAGAAATGGGATGAAATGGTCCATGTTTCAGTTTTGCAATATTTGACTATACTTTGTGCTGTCAATGTATGTAGAGCAGTCCATCAAACACGCATATGTATTCCTCATGAGGGCGCTTTTCAAATGGCCCGCAAATGTGATTAGCACCTTATAAAAAAAAAGATGTTATTATAATAGCAATAAAACTAGGGTAAAATGGACCCCCGTTTTCCGGTTTCTATATTTGTGATGTCAAATGTATAGAGTGGTCACAATTCCTACTTAATGTATTCCAATAATGGAGGGTGATTTTCAAAATGGCCACCAAATATAATTAAAGGATGTGAGGGGGGGGGGGGTGGGCGCACTCATTTTGTAAACAAATCGTGTTTTTTCCATGTACACAATGTGTGTCCATTTTATACTAATCATGTGTGAAATAACTAGGTCAAATCGAAGTCCTTATATAGAACATCAAAACTTTGTTATAAATCGGATCCGGAATTTTTTTTTATACACGGTATCCTATGGAATGTTATACTGTGCATAAATGTTTACTGCCATGAAAACGGAAAATCCGATTCATCTATAACTTGGAATAAATATTTTAGGTGACTATCTTTAGTTCTGGTGACTATTTTTAATTTTACTCAAAATAATGTATACTTTCGAAACTATGAGTCAGCCTTTAACACCTAATAATGGTTTTACTAAGCCCAAACAATAGGTGAAATGCCCAGTTTTCACGTGTTTTCCTATTGTTTTCTCTATTTATTGAGTTACTGGATTCAGTACAACATAATTGCTTGCGGTGTCCTTTCTGTTTCTTACAGTTACTTTTGATGCTATTAATGATTTTAGTTATGTTTAAGTTTAATGGATTGCTGATTTGATTTATCACGTACAATGCTGTTATGGCTGATAGACATCCAAATGTTGATTATAGGGTTGTGGATTTAGCCAGCTGCCACAGTTGCACGATGCCAATATGATTGTAATAATGGCAATCGTTCGGTAAGCATCTCGAAGGAGGGGAGAAGATGTCCACATGAATATAGGGACCTGATAGCCAATGTATGAAAGACTGAAGAACAAAACTTCTGCGCACATTTGGAGATGTCACAGACACAGCTTTGGATTGTGTGGAAGTCTAAGTCAATGCAACAGGCTTGCTATAATCTTTGATCTTACAATGACAAATCTGTGAAGGTCTCTGAATGAAAACATCGTCAAGTATTCACCAATAAATGAAATTAACAAACAATCAATCGGGTTTTACACCTTCCTGTTGAGATGGAAAAAAGGTATGTTCTGGGCCGATCAAAATAGTAACAAGGAGACAATTCAGGACACTTCTCCATCAGGAATCTGCCAAAAAATAAAACACCTCAAACTTCACCTCTAAATAGAAAATATACCAAGTTTCATTTCAGGAGGAGAGGATGATACCTTCCTACATTCATTTGTGGTCCAGTAATGATGGTTCACAAGCTTAACTTCTTAGAGATAGAAGAGGGCTGAATGATGTTTGGTATCATTCCTCATTCATGCTATGCATGACAGTGCAATGCCAGATCACAACATAGTGCTGTTTTCGTTTTGAGGATGCACTACGTGAATCTGACCCTTCTATAGACTTCCCTCAACAAATAGAGAAAAAATTCTACAAAACTAGACCATTTCAAACCGGACAGAATGAGAGAAAAGGGTGAATCCTGATTGATTGTTAAATCATTAAAAAATTAATGTACGGAAAAGAGAAATGAAACCGCAATGTTGTTGAATAATAAACTCAACAAATAATGGAGGAAAAAATCAACAAAAAGGGAAAAATGAAAAAGGGACAATTCGTCCCTTTTTACTATTAAAAACATTAGAAGGTGTTAAATGGCATTTGGCAGCTAATTTTAAATGCAACCCTCATTGACATCAACAAATATAGCAAAAAAACACTGACCAAACTGGGGCATTTCACCCTATTTTTGTGGCTAGCAAAACTTCATTATGAGGTGTAAATTGTATGCTGGCGGCCATTTGCAAAAGCGCCATTCCATTAGGAATAAATTAAGTAGTGATGTTACACTATATACATTTGACATCAACAAAATTAGGAAAAACACTGAAAAACTGGACCATTACACCATTTTATTGGGTATTAATAAAAACATCATTATAGGGTGTTAAATATCATTGGTAGCGGCCGTTTTGAAAAGCGCCTCCATTAGGAATACATTTAAGTAGTGAGTTTTACCGCTCTATACATTTGACATGAACAAATATAGGAAAACACTACAACACTGGACCATTTTACCCCATTATGGCTATTAAACATCATTATAGGTGTTAAATAGCCAAAAGTCTACCCCACTTTTTGTATGTCTGATGGTCTAGTCCACAGCTGTGAAGAGTAAGTTAGGGCACATCTCATGCCCACGGGGACCCACCCAAGCCACAACGGGACTAGGATCGAACAAAATAATTTCTCATTTCGCGTACAAATACTCAAATCGGATAAACGTGTACAAATATATTTAATATTATTGATCTACTATTTTTACTGCATTTGGACACAGTACGTTAGACAAACAGTACATGCGTGTTGGGATCGCGTTAGAAAATTACAATATAGTCAGGAGGAATGTGGGAGCATGGTGGAATGGAAGTACAGCTTTTTTTGATTTGATTTGTTGTTATAAGGACCTGAGCCAAATAAATCTGGAGTAGGGTGTGCAAAAATTTCGTGCAGTGCATTTTCTAGAAATCCAATATGCCGCTACCTCTCTCAAAAATTCTATGGCATAATTTTCTGCTCTGAGATTCCAGGTTTTTTATAAAACACGAGGAATTCTACTGGACAGGTTCTTGATGTGATTGATCACAACATTACAATCAAATCCAATATGGCCACACCGAATCCAATATGCCCCGAATTCATCCAATTGACCATAAATCATCAAGAGTTTGTGATGATAGAGGCATTAAATGGGCTTATTATACCCAGTAGGAACTCATATCTAGCATTTCAAGAGTGTGTTAACATGCTTACCCATCAGATGGGCAGCTAATATGAATGCCTTTTCTTTTAAGATCTTTGAAACCTACAAATTGTAATATATTCAGAAATATGGCCGCCATTTTGAATTTCAGCATGTTGTCAAAACACAAAAATACCAAACGCTAGTTTGTAATGTTTAACAGAAATAGATCTCATTCTTTAATTTAAAACTTTAATATCATTTTGGATGCTATAACTAGATACAATACAGATGTATCGTACTTATAGGTTTAAATGGAAAGTAAAAAGACAGCATATTGGCCCCTATCTTGACGTTTTTTGCAAAAAGTTAACGAAACAAAAATGCCAGATAAGGATGTCAAATTGTCAATAATTATCCCATACCTTCATTTACACCCTTATTTTTATTAATAATAATTAGCTTGATTGGAACTAATATTAATTAAAGATATAATATAGGTTTGAAATATTTTTCAAAGGCGGCTATATGGGCTAGCTGCATCTTGAATATAAATAATGTCGATTTCAGAGAAATGCAAATAAGGGTGTCTAGTAACAAAATACATATATCTCATAAGGTGTAAAGGCCTAAAACAGTTATATAGACACTGATAACACGCCTCATGCCACTGCAAAATGTGGAGAACACCTGCCGTGCCTGGATGCTTTCGAAATGCATTCTTGAGGTGTTAAAATAATTTTGCAGATTGTGTTCATTTAACAGGTTGGGGACACCTGCTGGATTCCGAGCGCATATTTGACTTTTGAGCAGCCATGTTGGATTTCAGCCATTTGTATATGATCAAATCACACTATTAACACTTCATCGTGCTTAAACAAACCGGAGAAACGCAAAAATTGTCTCTATCAGAAATTCTTAAGGGATTTTTAGTGATTTTTGGACATGGAAGCAGCCATATTGGATTTTCAAAAATGCCACTGGGCAAAATTTCGCACACCCGTCAAAAATTATTGACTTAGGCTATAATAACCTAAAATATATCGATAGAAAAAGTCTGTACTCCATTTCCATCCTTCAGGCTGCGTGCGCAAACTTCCACCTGACTAATAGCGTAGATTACCAACCTGTTTGGTGATATCCAATCTGTAAAACTCAATGGACGACCATCTACCCATCTGTGCAGCCACTCACCTGATTCAAGCCTTAGTCCTAATATAGATACGAAAAATCCATATAAAATTGATTATAGAGTGTTAAGGCATTTGCGCATTTAGACAGTCGAAGGTGATAAAGAGAAAAAATAAATGCAGATAAAAATAGGTGAAGAAGGAAAGACATAACGCATGAACTCGAGGAAAACGCATTTGAGCAAGAAAGAAAAAGGCAATGGCGAAAAGTAATAACCTATGTATGTCTTCAAAATTGGGTTGACATATCTGCCAAGGCTATCGACTATCAACCAATGTATGAATTCCATATCTTCACTGTCCCGGATGCTAACTAGGTGCGAATCCTCTTCCAAGCATTTCTCCTCCGCCGTTATCCCATTGAGATATTCACTTGAATCGATAACACTGTAGCAGTTATCTCTTAAATAAGTCCAGTTTCCAATGCAAGCATTATCTAAAATGGAGAAAATGGATTTACTTGTTATAACTGGGATGATCATTGTCTCAGCAACAATAGCCAACACAACACTTCACGTGTCTTCGTTATTCACCTTATCAGGAAATAAGTTCAATCTGAAGTTCAATGTTGACGGTTTGCCTTTGGATTTCTAGCTTACAACTGAAGATTAACCCTCGTCTTTCCAAGCATTTTTTGTAACACGGTTTACTGGGGGGTTACCCCCTCGAGAATTCGTTATAAAGCACCCGATGCTTATGATTTTGATACCATTGGATAGCTATGGTCATTCTCTTTCCATTGATACCACCAAGCACCAACATACCTAGTATGGCATCACAATGACGTCATCATGTCCGCGAGTCGGCAAAATTGGCATTTTCCACGGAAAATAGGCGAAAATCCAATTTTGCGCTAAAAAACGTAGGAATATCGGATTTTCGTGCGGTTTTCAGCTCTAAATACTGGCAATCGGCTAGTTTTACATAAACATAGAGTTTTAGAGCCATACTTTGCATAATATTTTCAAAAATACACCATAAAATATTCTTGGGTGGCAACCACCCTCCTTACCCTTCGACTTGGACAGCATACCCTAACCCCGGTAAATGTGCTACTTTCACATTTTTCGCTAAAATGGCCGGAAAGGATGAGAGAATGATTACCTAGAAGCTTTTTACGATTTTTTTTGGCATTGTAGCGCACCGGAGCGAAATTCAGTAGGGGGCCTTGGTAAGACGAGGGTTAAATAAATATGTGCTTTAACTCGAAAAACTGGTTTGCAATTAAAATCACCATGTTGCTCTAGCTTCGATTTTACATTTGTTAATCGGTAAATCTTTACTTTCCTTACCGAAAATTTGGGACTTGTCCGGTTCAAAGCCCCTTCTCCTCTGACTATATTCAGCCAAAAAACCCAACCCAGGTTCTTCAGCTCCAGATGCAAATTTAATGAAGAGATGGTTAAATGCACTGATAATCGTCGGGGGTGGTGGCCAGTAGTTACAAAACATATCTATTTTAGCATTGCCGCTTTCGGTATCACCATTATATATGTGCAAGGAACTAGATTCACACCTCCCCAAAGATGGGATATCAAACTCAAGGAATGCCAATATCATGAATGTTCCGGATTGGGTAACAATATTCCATGTACAGGCGCTCCTTTCAGGATAGGAAAATGGGAAATCCAAAGAAGAAATGCGGCCTTCAGGATAGGTACAAGTCCTAGTGAAATCGCACGAAGCCACGTGATCTACTTCGCAATTTTTCATCTCTGAAATAATAAACAAAATTAATATCCTCTCAAATTGATCAAGATCAATATTTTACATTTTTTAAACTCAATAGAATTTATTTTTTTACGTGTAAATATTGTTCATAGTTTTAGAACGCATCTCACCAAAATTGAAACACCTAACCAGTATTATGTTTTTTTTTTACAAGATGTAATTTAAAAAACACATAATTGCAAATTGAGCACATTACCTGATATGCAACCAATGAGTTCCATGCGAAGACAAGGCTCATTATGCCACGAAATAGGATGCAAAGACAGAATCCTCGTTTCAATTGAGGGCGCTAGTGCATTTCTCATTAGGGTTATACTGTCATTGTTGCCGTCATAAATCTGCGTAGAAAATTGTTGTAAATCAGTTTGATTACAAAATATAAGTGGTATGATTTGGTAAGTCAGTGCAAAATACAAATCAACTTTACTGGAAAACGCTAAAACACGCAAACGGCTGAAGAAATAAATTTTTAATATCAGTAATATTACGAATGAGGTTGTATTAATAGTATCATAAGACAAAAGAGTAGTATGGTGCCTTATCGTTATGTTTTTGGATTTGTCGGCTATTTTGCTACATTTTGATTTTTTGTCTTTTTTGGGTAATATTGACACATAGTAACTCGAATTTGGTTGTTCCCATTTTTTTGACCAGCCGTTTGGCAGCCATCTTGGATTTCATAATGGCCGCTATTTTCAATATATTTTGACTCATATCTTCATTTTTTGGCGGCATAGAAAGGTAAAATTGGTCTCTATACCTATGCTTGTGATACTAAGGTTTCTATAGAAACCATTTTTTAAGTTGCAACTAATTTCGTTTGACGGCCATCTTGAATTCAAAATGGCCGACATGTTGAATATACTTTGACCTCTATCTTGATTTTTGAATAACATACCCAGGCTAAATACGCTGGCAATACCCATGAGGTTTCCATATTAACCCTAATTTAAGTTGCAACTAATTTCGTTTGGTGGCCATCTTTAAATCAATATGGCCGACATGTTAAACTAACTTTGCCATGTATCTTGACATGTAAATAACACACATGCCTAAAATCCTTTTTTTCTTTTTTTTGGGTAGCATTGACACCTAGAAACTTGAATTTGAAACTATTCCCATTTTTTCGATCAGCTGTTTGGCCGTCATCTTGAATTCAAAATGGCTGCTATTTTTAATACATTTCTCCCAATATCTCGGCTTTCCGAGCTACATAGGAAGCTAAAAATATAGTTATACCAACATATGTGATACTAAGGGTTTCAATGATGCTACAATCTGGGGTCTACAATCTTGGAAAAAATAGATGGAACACTCACCACAATTTGCTACTTTGTTCACCTGGGCCAGAGTTAAGAGCATACAAGCCCCTGTTATCAATCAATTGAAAGCCCAATCTTCCACTTCAACTTTCCCCAACATCCATCGATCAATGTTGGGAAAATTGGGAAGACTTCTGATGAGGATACCAAATTTCTACATTTGGGCAGTACAGCCACGATACATGCAATATCATTCTCTACCAGCTGAACAGACAATGTTGATTAAAAGAGCTTAAAAGGTAGCAACCCTTATGATTAAAATCTCAGTCAAAGTTGAGTTAACCTTCTTCTTGCGTATGAGACAGCAGCTAAATATGTTGAAATTGGTGGAGCCAGCTCACTGTTGATTGGTTGGGGTTTGAGAAGTCTATATCCACCAGTGGACACTCATTGAGAATGTGACCCGCAGTCTGTGATGGAGAGCCAGCTCCCATCGGTGCATATTACTGTTGAAACAACCGACTCCTGTCAGTGGCGGATTTAAAGAATAGGGCCCTGTCAGCAGCTTTAGGTGGGGCCCCCTTTAGTAAAAGAAGCAACGCAATATCGCACATTAGTGCGACTAAGGTGTGTCCGAGGGGGCCCTGAGAGCAATATTTTAGGGGGACTCCTGTGCGAATCCTGTTCAAGGTGACCCATTCCTTACGTGGAAGATTGCTACCAGGTGGGAGTTATGTCATAGGTGTGATAGTGAATTGGTCTGGTCTTGGAAGTATCTAGCCAGGGAGTATTCCATGTCTGTAAGATGTTAAATGGGGAGCTGGAGAGTTTAGCAGCGTGTCGACAGAAGTGTCGACGAGAGCGCAGTCTCTGTCTGCCGAGGTAGTGTGATTCTTTGACAGTGTTATGCAGCAGGTGCTTGTTACCCAACAGAGCCTTATTCACACCAGTTTGTGTGTGTGTGATGCTCTCTCCAAGGCACTGCAGGTGCAATGCCTGAGAGCACTGGTAGAAACTCAGATGGAGTGGGACGAAGGCAGCCAGTAATGGTTTTCATGGTCTCGTTGAGTACTGTGTCCAGCTTCTTTGTGTGAAAGCTATTGCACCATGCTGGGGCGGCATATTCAGCAGCACTGTAGACCAGAACCAGGGCGGTGGTGCATAGAGTGGATGGGCTAGCAGCCCCATGAAGATCCAGGAAGGTGGCACAGGAGGTTATTTCTCGAAGATACCTTTGCACACAATGACTCAAGATGCTGGCGATGACGATTCACTCCCAGATAAGTTGGTGTAGGATTGTTTGGCAGAGACGCTCCATTGAGGTTGATTTGAAGCTGGCGATGAACCTCTTTGATGTTGAGATGAAAGGCAGTATAGCGGTGGTCTTGGCTTCACTCAGCTTGAGTCTCCAGGTCTTGAGATATGCTGCAAGTAGTGCCATATCTGCAGTTAATGTATTTTCCACTTCAGTCCAGCTTCTGTCCGAGTGAAGAAGGGCAAGATCGTCGGCTTAGCCATATTGTCTAGATGTTGTTTGTGGTAGATCGCTGATATACAAATTGAACAGCATGGGAGCCAGTACTGATCCTTGTGGGACTCAGTCGACTGCTCTGCCCAATACTGGTCTTAGGAACAAAGCTACGGTTTGCAATTGTTGTATATATGAATTGCACAAGGTGACAATCTGGGATGGTCCTGAGAAGCTTGAGTGTCAAGCCCTGGTGCCACACGGTGTCACATGCTGCAGTAAGGTCCACCCAGATGACGCCTGCCTTACGACGCTTTTCAAAGCTATGATTTGTGAGTTTTACAATCTGATGGACAGTGCTCCGGGCACGCCGAAATCCTGCTTGTTCGTCAGGCAGATGGGATTCGACGACTGGCTCCAGCCGGGCCTGGATTAATCTCTCAAGGAGTTTGAAGGAAACACGCAGTAGTGATATTGGGCGGTAGTTCTTGGGGTTGTCAACAGGCTTGATGTTTGGTTTGGGGCATGCGATGATGGTAGCCCTCCTCCAGATCTTTGGTAAGGACTGGTTGGTAAGGCAACATGTGCAGAACTCCTGAAGCCATTCAAGACATCGTGGGCCACAGTGCATCAGGAACTCTGCTGGTATATTATCAGGCCCCTGGGCCTTTCCACTCTTTAGTTGGCTGAAAGCAGAGGTAAGCTCATTTAGTGAGAAGGGGGTTGAAAGTGACCCGTCAATGCCAGGGGCTTGACGAAGTTTGTGATCTCTTTTTTTAACAGAGCGAGTGTGATCCTTATGAATGTCCTTGGAATGACCATTTGCGAGGTGTTGCTGAGTTACTGAGTTGGCAGACACAGGACATTTCGTTGGTTTGGATGGTTAACCTTAAGAAATGTAGCGTGACATATAATCAGCTTTCTCCAACTTTGACGAAGTTTTTACTCAATGGAAATGATAATTGTTCCTCTTTTATCAGTACAGTAAAACAAAACTAGTACCAACTTTAAAAAGAAATCGTGGAAGATCCCCAGCATCACAAACATGAGTATCACCACCATTTTCTTGTCCAGTATGTTATTCACAAGTCAAAGTTACAGGCCAAAGTGAATTTACACATATCGGCCATATTGAATTCAAGATGGCCGCCAAACATAATTATTTACAACTTAAATTACGGTTTATATAGAAACCTCAGTATCACAAACATGGGTGGCGCCACCCTTTTTAGCACTGCCCGTTTTTTCAAAGTTAAGAAAAGGCCAAAGTATATTAAACATGTCGGCCATATTGAATTCAAGATGGCTGCCAAATGAAATTAGTTACAACTTAAAATTATGGTTTATATAGAAACCTCAGTATCACAAACATGGGTATTGCCAAGGCTAGGACTATTCACCAAATGTATGAATTACATTCTTCACTGTCCCAGGAGGCATAACTAGGTGGCGGAAATCCTATCCAAGATTTATCCTCCGCGTTATCCCATTGGATATCTCACTTGAATCGATAACAATGTAGCATTATCTCTTAAATAAGTACAGTTTACCATGCAAGCATAATTAAACTGGAGAAAAAAGGATGTCAACCATACCATAGTTCGATTTACTTGTTATAACTGGGATGATCATTGTCGCAGAACAATAGCCACAACAAAACTTACGTGTCTTCGTTTATCACCTTATCAGGAAATAGTCAATTTGAAGTTCAATGTTGAGGTTTGCCTTGGAGTTCTAGCTCAACTGGAAGATTAACCCTTCGTCTTCCAAGCATTTTTTGTAACACGGTTTACTGGGGGGTTTACCCCTTCGAGAATTCGTTTTAAAAGCCCCGATGCTTATGATTTGATACCATGGTAAGCTATGGTAATCTCTTTCCCTTGGAACCACCAAAGCCCCAAATACCTAGTATGATCACAATGACGTCATCATGTCCGCGAGTCGGCAAAAAATGGCATTTCCACGGAAAATAGCGCGAAAATCCAATTTGCTATAAAAAACGTAGGAATATCGGGATTTCGTGCTTGTTTCAGATCTCAATATGGCACATCGGATAGTTTTACATAACACATAAGTTTTAGAGCATAACTGCATAATTTTCCAAAAATCACCCTAAAATATCTGGGTGGCACCACCCTCCGAAATTAGCTTGGACAGCATACCCTACCCCGGAAATTTGTGACTTTCACTTTTTCGCTAAAAAATGGCCGGGAAAGGATGAGAGAATGATTACTGAGCTTTACGATTTTTTTTGGAATTTTAACGCACCGGAGCGAAATTCAGTAGGGGGCCTTGGTAAGACGAGGGTTAATAAATCATGTGCTTAACTCGAAAAACGGTTTCACAAGTAAACTCACCATGTTGCTCGAGCTTCGATTTACATTTGTTAATCGGTAAATCTTTACTTTCTTACCGAAAAATTTGGGACGTCGGTTCAAGCCCTTTCCTCTGTATATTCAGCCAATAAAACCCAACCCAGGTCTTCAGCTCCAGATGCAAATTTAATGAAGAGATGGTTAAAGGCACTGATAATCGTCGGGGGTGGTGGCCAGTAGTTACAAAACATATCTATTTTAGCAGGCCGCTTCGGTATCACACGTATATATGTTTTTTTTTTTTTTTTTTTTTTTTTGCAAGGAACTAGATTCAAACCGCCCACAGATGGGATATCAAACTCAAGGAATGCCAATATCATGAATGTTCCGGATTGGGTAACAATATTCCATGTACAGGCGCTCCTTTCAGGATAGGGAAAATGGGAAATCCAAAGAAGAAATGCGGCCTTCAGGATAGGTACAAGTCCTAGTGAAATCGCACGAAGCCACGTGATCTACTTCGCAATTTTCATCTCTGAGCATAATAAACAAAATTATATCTCTCAAATGATCAGATCATATTTACATTTTTAACTCAATAGAAGTGATTTTTTTACGTGGAAATATTGTCATAGTTTAGAACGCATCTCACCAAAATTGAAACACTAACCAGTATTATGTTTGTTTTTTTTACAAGATGTAATTAAAAAACAAATATTGCAAATAAGCCATTACCTGATATGCCAACCAATGAGTCATGCGAGGGACAGGATCATTATGACACGAATAGGATGCAAAGACAGAATCCTCGTTTCAAGTGAGGGCGAGAGTGCATTTCTCATTAGGGTTATACTGTCATTGTTGCCGTCATAAATGCGTAGAAAATTGTTGTAAATCAGTTTGATTACAAAATATAAGTGGTATGATTTGGTACGTCAGTGCAAATACAAATCATTACTGGAAACGCTAAAACACGCAAACGGCTGAAGAAATTAAAATTTTGATATCAGAATATTACGATGAGGTTGTATTAATGTATCATAAGACAAACGAGTAGTATGGTGCCTTATCGTTATGGTTTATCGGATTTGTCGGCATTTTGATACATTGTGATTTTTTGTCTTTTTGGGAAGCTTGAAACATTCGTTAACTCGAAATTTGGTTGTTCCCATTTTTTTGACCAGCCGTTGGGCAGCCATCTTGGAGTTCATAATGGCGCTATTTTAATATATTTTGGTCATATCTTCATTTTTGGCGGCATAGAAGGCAATTGGTCTCTATACTATGCTTGTGATACTAAGGTTTCTATAGAAACCATTTTTTAAGTTGCAACTAATTTGTTTTGACGGGCCACTTGAATTCAAATGGGCCGACAGTGAATATTTTGACCTGTATATTGATTTTTGAATAACATACCCAGGTAATACGCTGGCAATACCCATGAGGTTTCCATATTAAGCCTAATTTAAGTGCACTAATTCGGTTGGTGGCCATCTTTAAAATACAATAGGGCCGACATGATTAAACTAACTTTGCCATTTATATTGACATGTAAAGAAAACACATGCCTAAAATTTTTTCTTTTTTGGCGTAGCATTGAACCTAGAGAAATTGAATTTGAAACTATTCCCATTTTTTCGATAAGCTGTTTGACCATCATATTGAATTTCAAAATGGCTGCTATTTTAATACATTTATACCAAATTCTCGGCTTTCCGAGTACATAGAAAGCTAAAAATATAGTTTCACCAACATATGTGATACTAAGGGTTTCCAATGATGCTACAATTGGGGTCTAAATCTGGAAAAATAGATGGAACAATCACCACAATTTGCTATTTGTCACTGGGCCAGAGTTAAGAGCATACAAGCCCTTGTTATCAATCAATGAAAGGCCCCAATTTCACTTCAACTTCCCCAACATCCATCGATCAATGTTGGGAAATTGGAAGGACTTCTGATGAGGATACCAATCTACATTGGGGCAGTACAGCCCGATACATGCAATATATTCTCTACCAGCTGAACAGACAATGTTGATTAAAGAGCTTAAAAGGTAGCAACCCTTATGATTCAAATCTCAGTCAAAGTTGAGTTAACCTCTTGCGTATGAGACAGCAGCTAAATATGTTGAAATTGGTGGAGCCAGCTCAGGTGATTGGTTGGGTTGGAAGTCTATATTCCACAGGGGCAATCATTGAGAATGTGACCCGCAGTCTGTGATGGCGGCCGCTCCCATCCGGTGCATATTACTGTTGAAACAAACGATCTGTCAGTGGCGGATTTAAAGAATAGGGCCCTGTCAGCGCTGGTGGGCCCCCTTTAGTAAAAGAAGCAACGCAATATCGCAATTAGTGGACAAGGTGTGGTCCGAGGGGCCATGAGGCAAATTTTCGGGGGATCCTGTGCGCATCCTGTCAGGTGACCCATTCTTACGGGGGCGATTGCTCCAGGTGGTTATGTCCTAGGGTGTGATAGTGAATTGGGTGGTGCTGGGAAGATCGGCCAGGGAGTATTCCAGTCTGTATGATGTTGAATGAGGAGCTGGGAGTTTAGCAGCGTGTCGACAAAGGTCGAATGGAGCGCAGTCTCTGTCTGCCGAGGTAGTGTGATTCTTTGACAGTGCCATGCAGCAGGTGCTTGTGACCCACCAGAGCCTTATTCACACCAGTTTGTTTTTCTTTTTTTTAGGTGGGTGTGAGCTCTCTCCAAGGCACTGCAGGTGCAATGCTGAGAGCACTGGTAGAAACTTCAGATGGAGTGGGACGAAGGCAGCCAGTAAGGGTTTTCCTGGTCTCGTGAGTATGTTGTCTAGCTTTTTTTGTGAGAGCTATTGAACCATGCTGGGGCGGCATATTCAGCAGCATGTAGACCAGACCCAGGGCGGTGCTGAGTGGAGTGGATGGGGGCTAGACAGCCCCATGAAGATCCAGGAAGGTGGCACAGGAGGTATTTCTCGAAGATACCTTTGACACACTGACTCAAGATGCTGGCGATGACGATTCACTCCAGATAGTGTGTAGGATGTTGGCAGAGACGCTCAGTGAGGTGATTTGAGCTGGCGATGAACCTCTTTGATGTTGAGATGAAAGGGCAGTATAGCAGTGGTATTGGCTTCACTCAGCTGAGTCTCAGGTCTTGAGATATGTGCAAGTAGGGCCATATCAGTAAGTGTCACTTTCTACTTCAGTCCAGCTCGTCCGAGTGGAGAAGGGGCAAGATCGTCGGCTTAGCCATAATGTGTAGATGTTGTTTGTGGTAGATCGCTGATATACAAATTGAACACATGGGAGCCAGTACTGATCACTTGTGGGGACCAGGCGATGCTCTGCCATATTAATTGGTTTAGGAACACAGCTAGGTTTGCACATTGTGGTATATCTGAAATTGCCAAAGTGACGATCTGGGATGGTCCTGAGAAGCTTGAGTGTCAATCCCTGGTGCCACACGGTGTCACATGCTGCCCGTAAGGTCCACCCAGATGACGCCTGCCGTACGCGGCCTTTTCAAAGCATGATTTGGAGTTGTACAATTCTGATGGACAGTGCTCCGGGCACGCCGAAATCCTGCTTGTTCGTCAGGCAGATGGGAGTCGGAAGACTGGCTCAAGCAGGGCCTGGTTAATCTCTCAAGAGTTGAGAAACACGCAGTGGATATTGGGGCGGTAGTTCTGGGGTTGTCAACAGGCTTGGTTTGGTTTGGGGCATGTGCGATGATGGTAGCCCCTCTCCAGATCTTTGTAAGGAATGGTTGGTAGGAAACATGTGCAGATCCTGAGCCATTCAAGCACACACCGTGGCCACAGTGCATCAGGAACCCCGCTGGTATGTTATCAGCCAATGGGCCTTCCCCTAGTTAGTGGTTGATAGCAGAGGTAAGATCATTTAGTGAGAAGGGGGTTGAAAGTGACCCGTCAAAGCCAGGGGCTTGACGAGTTTGTGATATTTTTTTTTAAAGAGCGAGTGTAGTATCATTAGAATTGTCTGGAATACCATTTTCGGGTGTTGTGAGTTACTGTGTTGGCAGACAAAGGACATTTCGTTGGGTTGGATGGTTACCTTAAGAAATGTAGCGTGACATATAATCAGCTTTCTCCCAACTTTGACGAAGTTTTTACTCAATGGAAATGATAATTGTCCTCTTTTTCAGTCAGTAAAACAAAATAGTACCAACTTACAAAAGAAATCGTGGAGATCAAGCATCACAAACATGAGTATCACCACATTTTCTTGTCCAGTATGTTATTCACAATGTCAAAGTTACAGGCCAAAGGAATTTCACATACGGCCATATTGAATTAAAGATGGCCGCCACCTAATTATTTACAACTTAAATTATGGTTTATTTAGAAACCTCAGTCATCACAAACATGGGTGCGCCACCCTTTTTAGCACTGCCCGTTTTTTCAAGTTAAGGAAAAGCCAAAGTTATATTAAACATGTCGGCCATAATTGAATTTCAAGATGGCTGCCAAATGAAAATTAGTTACACTTAAAATTATGGTCTCTATAGAAACCTCAGTATCACAAACATTGGTATTGCCCCGGTTTTCGCACTTGTATGTTATTCAGAAGTCAAGATACAGGCCAAAGTATAGCAGCATGGTGCATTTTGAATTCAAGATGGGCGCCAAACGAAATTAGTTACAACTTAAAATGTGCGGTTTCTATAGAAACCTTAGTATTACAAAATGGGTATCAGCCACAAACGGAAATATGAGGAAAAATATATTGAAAATAGCGCATTTGCAATCCAGATGGCTGCCAAAAGTTGGTCAAAAAAATGGGAATAACCAAATTCGTGTTCCTTGAACTCAATTTTACCTAACACAAGACATAATCAAAAGGTAGCAAAAATCATTAAACACACAAGGAAACCATACGAGAGGGTTATAATTATGAACATGGTTAAGTCATTATCAACACAGATAAAAGTGTTTTAAAAAGTGCCTTAATGCTGTCTCCAGTTAATAACTAACAAGGTTTGTTATTTGACGAGTTTTAGTGCTATTGACGGTACTATTCCGATCATGGATTATTATGCGTACGTCAGTAGGAGAAATTTATGCGTTGAAGTGTTCATGAGCTCTAACAATTTGTTCGCAAGAATCGACGTTCCTCTTTGTGTTATATCAACTGACCAGGGGGTTTGAAAACATTAAATCACATTCCATATTTAAATAGTGTACTATCTAGTATATTTCTTTGGGCAATATATTTTTATTATAAATAGAAATTAAAAGGATAAAATAATAACTTTAAAAAACAAAAAAACCGAAAAAGAAAACCACACACAAAAATATTATTTTGCTTCAACATAGTAAGAAGAGGAGTAGTGGTTTACCCAAGACAGGGTGCTTTCCACAACCCTGAGTGACAACCGCACGAATGCTGTAGATTTGTTACATGCAAGGCGCAATCCAGGGAATGTGGTCATTGTCCCTGCGGATCCAACCGGTTCCTTGAACACCCAATTTGGTATTAGGTTAGTCGGGCTGTATTTACAGAATGAGTTTCACTAAGAACACTAGACGATGTCATATGAACATCGTTTACGCCTCCAGCGGCTATCCCAAGCGAATAATCACGGTGTGAGGAAATATTCAATTATTTGGAAGAACATTTACCAATACTATACAGGGTGACACTTCTGTGCATGCGGACAACGGCTAACTTCCCCTCGAAGGACTTGGAGATTCCTAGTGGTTGCTTTGCCCATGTCCATGAACCACAAGGAGAGCGTAACTCTAGTTTAATCAATAGCTCTTATACAAATTAAATCCATAATTTAGTCCGGATTAAACTCCAGTTAGTGGTCCCTTACCGGGGTTTGAAATCGGGGACTCCTGACCCAAATGCGAATATCCTAACCACTGGACCTCTTCAGGCCCACGCTCTCCCTCTTAATTGATACCCATGTGATGATATAAACAACATATACTGTTATATCATCCAAATCTCCGTATTATAACGTTGAAAAAGAAACTGGTGATTTTTGATCAAGATGGCCAACTATACTCTGCTTATTTAGTGGAAAATTACAGCTCAAGTGTAAGCCCCTTGAAGCTATATCAGTCAGCCAATCACAGACGTTGGCTTATTTTGAAAATCATAAAATCATTACCAATCAGGTTGGGAGACCGGCTCATGTTGGTGACGAGCTGTGTTTGGTTGATTCTTTTGAGGGATTTTTAAATTGAGAAGTCAGTGGAGAAGGAACCGTGGCGGATAAACACGGTGCATTTATTCTTCTAATAAAAATAATAATAAGAAATCATAAAGAAGGATTCTCATGCTTATTTTGTACTATGCGAGTCCGCCGACCACGACTACAAGTCCCCCTTACACCCATCTTAATTATCACTTCATTCACTCGGAATGCTTTTCTTACCATATCGATACATCCCAAAATTCCTATATTGCAACCAATCTTCATCCGCTGTTCCAATGTCTTTGATTGTACAACCAGGATGAATCGAATATGATTTTCTTAATTGATAGTATAACGGCAGTAGTCTTCGCCAAGGATGTCTATAGAAAACACGGTCACACCAAATTGTGCCATGCATATGGGTAACAGTCTAGGTCTCCACACTGAATAAATAACAAACATTGTAAATTGGAGTAATGAAGCCATTCGGACAATACCTAAATTAGATTTATAAACATTAATTTCAATATTAACTGGATTCAAATCATAAGGCGCAGTAGTCAATTTCTAATAATCTTGGTAATCATTGTAGTTTATAAAAAGAACAGAATCGTAGGCGTTATGCAGAAGGGGTTGTTAAGAAAAGACGTTGCAATTGGTGAGCGTATATAGACTACATTATGAAAACAATAAGGACAATGGAATCGAAAAAAGTGATATGATAGTTATACTTAAAGGCTGACTCAGAGATTTCGAATATAATTTTTGTGTAGAAATTAAAAAAAAGACAACTAGGGAAATCAAGAGAGTAACCTACTGTTAATCCAAAGTTGAGATGAATCGGATGATTTTCATGCAGTGAATAAGAGAAGCTAGAAAGATAAGAATAAACGCAAAGAACCGCGAAAACACGAGGAAAACCAATTCGCTCTAAAATTATGAGGAGTTCAGTCAGCGCCTGTCTCAGGATCTTTGTACCAATACCTGTATTTCTTCCTTTGATAAACGCTGGGGACAATATTTTGGCTCTAAATATTTTTTTTTTTTTTTTTTTTTTTTTTTTTTTTTTTTTTTTGTTTTTTTGGATTCTTGATGTCCCATAGATCTCAATAGTTAATGGTTTGATAATATTGAGAAAGAACGCCATGCTTCATGACTTGACCTGTCTCCGTATTAAACCAGAATATAAAACATCCTGAAAAAGGAAAAAAGCTCTGGATCTTCGCCCGGGCGGATGGCATAATTATGTCTCTTAAAGCGGTTGACAGCACGCACCTCTTTCTAGCGACCACTCTACAACAAAGTCCTTCAGTGCGGCAAACCCCCATCCTCATGGGCCGAGAGCAAAAACGTGTTGTTGCACAAGAAGATACCAGTGTTGCCTTCAACTTTAGGATGCTCGCATTACTGCCATGTACTGGCAAACTTTTTCATCCAATATTGCCGACAGACTTCATGTATTTCATGTCAATAACAATATTGTTAACAATAAACTCCAAAGCTTGTTTTTAAAGGTAACAACGTGTGTGAGCACAACCAGGTCTCCACGAAATAGTAAGCCATAGTAAAGAAAAAAGAGAACTGCTCACATAACTTGGTTTGACCTGGAAAGATGCCTTGGATGTTCCCAAGATCTTATTCGGAATACCCGCCGTTGAATCACGTCCTTCCGAGGTTCAGACCTAATCCATCCTATACTCTTCCCTCAATGGGCGTGTAACCACCAAGTTGTGGTCTTCAGGAATATTTGAAGTTAAACAAGGTATATTCCAGGGCGACCCTCTTTCCCCAATAATTTTTATCTTTGTTTTAATTTTTTATTTCTTTTATTTTAGAAGAAATTCTTTTTTGGGTTTTTTTTTTTAAACATCTGAACGGTACCAAGATCATTACAACCTCGCTGCCGATTTCTGTTTATAAACAGGTAACAAAGGACTCACCAAGATTAATTAATAAAGATTTCTGACAAACTCAAGCAATTGGATTACAACTCAAACCCTGCCAAATGCAGGCATTGGTCAATTTGCCGCGGGCGGCAAATAAACGTTCTTTTTACTTAGATGGTGATGAATTTCGACAATGATCAAGACCCGCATAAGTTTCTTGGCTCTTTGGTTACATTTAAAAGTAAACCTACCGAGGTTCTGATTAATCCATGAAAAATTGACCAGGGTGGTCGTGATTCGACAAATCTCTCATAAGAAAAACGAATACAAGCTGAGAGTCTTCTGATTACTTTGTTCCACCCTCCGGTTCCATTTAATGTCAATGATATGTGCGCCAACCTATCTCGCCGATCTTGAGTAATTGGCTAATAGTGTCCTGAAAAAATGAGCGGCTTCCGAATCCCGCAACCCTAGCCTTTCTTCATATGGACCAATGGTTTGGCCATCAAAAGAATTCGATTTGTATCTCGAAAGTCACACATATATGCCATTGTCATACAGTGTGAAGGTGATGAGATAGTAAATCATTGTATAGACTCCGTCTTGAGAGGGAAGGAATGGGGTTTTAAAACTTCTTTTGTTCTTAATCGAAAGACATTTTTCTCAAGTCAATGCAAAGTGCTACGACACTAAAAGCTTGTCAAAATTCTGCCCCAAAAAAAAAAAAAAAATGATTATGAAAGACGCACGCGAGCTTTGGCATAATCAGGTTAAAACCTTTGCGGTACGGGAGATTTTTGATTTTACTGTTGGAAAACGTTGTTATAACCTGCGCGTTCGGGGTTTGCAATTTGGTATCAATTCCCGATGGGATCTATCACAATAAGGTCAATTTAAAACGTGGGGTAAAAGCCATCAACGACAAGTGTAAAACCTGCCAGCACAGGGCTACCCTTCATCCACATTTTAATCATGCTTATTTCTCGGAAACAAGGCAGGTACATGGCGCCACAATAATATTCTGCATACATTGTAAAAGATGATGAACGGTTTCCAATCTCCAAAGAGCCGCAAAGATTTGTGCATCTTAAAAACTTTAGCAAGGGGATGGCTCAACCAATTCCATTGGTCTGTACAGTCACGGCTCTTATCCCGCTCTTGTGGTGTTCTGGAAGCTGCAAGGAGATGGTCAATCCAGAACTTACGGTGCCTTTGAGTTAATGTTGACCAAGCCCATAGAAAATCTGACAAATATGCAGCTCTTGTTGCTGATATTCAAGCATGATTTTGAATGTGATTGTTTGGCTCTAAGAAATTGGTAGTCGGGGGTACATTTCTCCCAACAATCTTGCTAGGCTGAAATGTATTCTCAAATTGTGCACACACCCACACTTTAAAAAATTGGGACAATATTAGCAAAATGGCAATCTTATCTAATTTTCTATCTTTCCATACCCACAGGGAACCTACCTGGGGACAATTACCCAATTTTAAGTGCAATAATTATTAATTTTCTGGGCTGGTCCCCGGGGGGGTTACCCCTTTTTATTTCTTTTGTTAGGTTACTCCTGATCACCATGTTCTACACTTGCCCTCTCTTTCGATTGTTTAGTCATTCATTGTTTTGCGTCACCGTGGTTTAAATTTTCCTGCGTTATCACTCAATGGAGAACTGTTCTGTGTTTTACAGTTTTCCTTATTGTGTATTTTCGTATGGTATTAATGCTTAATAAAGTGATTGACAATATATATACATAGTATAACAGTGCCATAGGTTACCGTATATAACAAAATTTCCGGATCCGGGGGGGGAATTTATAACAAAGTTGTGATTTTCTATATGAAGACCGCACTTAGATGGAGCTTAGTTATTCACAAAGTGATTATTATATGAACAAGCATTATGTATATGCAACAAACACGAATTGTTGAAAATGAGTGAGCCTTTAATGATATCTTCTAATAGAACAAAAACCAGAAAGAAAATTTGGACTGTAGTCTAAGAAACTCATTCTATTCACTTTACCCAAACAAAAAGAAGTAAAATCATTTATTAACCTTACCTTTTCAGTTTGGGTAAAATTAACGGTGACGGTTCCAATACGGCGTCATCAGTAAGTAACGGAAGAGGCATCCGTTCCATAGCAGCCTATTTTCTTCTATTATCGGCTATCGATAACTATCCCCGATACAATCATTCGATGAACAAATGAGACTTGAATCCAAGGGTTAGAATCATTTGGGTCTGGCATCCAGTTGCTTTCGTTTAATAGGCGCACAAATTCGGGCAAATGGTGGGCGTCAGAGTGACTGGAGGCCGAGATCTGACTGTCGTGAATCTCGTAACTGGTCATTCCAAGGGGCAAAGTACAAGCACCTTCAAAAAGGATAAAATTCCGTCTAAAATATGAGTTAATCAGTGTTGTGCCAAGAGCAAATACACGAGCAAATAAGAAACATCTTATCCCATCTATCTTGGGAGTGCCCTAACTAAGCATCAGGATGTCCGGTACTTTGGTGTGGTTATTCCATTGCAGAAAAAAAGAAGAAGTTGGGTTGGGTTTACTAAATTGCTCTGAACTAACACTGAACAACAAATAGTATTTTATAGTAAATGTTAAGTTGAGTGGTTTGCTTTGATTTGTTTACCTCGTTTTTGAAGATAATTTGTACAGAAAATATTAAAATAGTGAAATCTGGAACACGTATACTAAAGTGATTCGAAACTCATATGTACCTATAACAATCTTTGTTCCGGCTTATGAATTACCCAGAATGTATCAAAATGACAACTAAATGTATATTGACAACTAAATGTATAGAATACATAAATTACACAAAATTTACATGATGTCATTTAATTAAAATAGCTTACAAACTGTTATCCATTCCATTTGCATTCTGGGAAATTTCCCACCATAATTTGTAAGCCGTTATTTGCATCAAAATATATTCAATTAAAAATATGCATCCTCATATTTATGAATATTTTACTTCAAATACGATTTTCTATTATTCTTGGTGCGTTCTGGAAAAAAATAACGAATAGAATGATTATAAATACGTCGGAATAGCACTGTTGTATATAGCACAGTTTCTAATCCATGTAGTATTATTCGTCCCATATTAAATGGAATTAAAAAGACAGGACCGGCGAAAGATGAAAGCATTGTCACAAAACATTTAATTACCTTTTATGGATCCTTGTACGACATCTGATTCACCTGCATAATTGCATAAATATATTAGTGAATAGATTTTACAAAGTAAAGCCGAGCGGGTTGGAGCTGTTAATTACTTCTATATCTTTAGCTCAATAAACAAATTCAGGCTATAATTTGCTGGCCAGTTACAAATATCTGAGCACTAAGTTTTCATACACTGTAAAAAATCACAGTAAACATACAAGACTGGTGATAAAATGCCAATGTCGTAACGTCAAATGATTTAAAAAATACTTACAGTTAAAATACAAGATAGAAAAACTATATTTTATATGATACATTTAACAATTAATCTTTAATATTGAGACCAAACCTTGTTGAAGTAGTAGAATTTCCTCCAATCCTCCTGCGAATTATAAAAGTCAAACAAATTAAGGAGCAACACTTATGTTGAAAGTGGTTTAAGGCAAAATGAATGTTATATTTATATTACGAATTAATTCGCTGATTATTATGAAATACGATAATAATAACAAGCCTGCAAACATTAATTCCGTCCATTGTTCGTTTTTCTAATAAAAAAATGCAACAAAAGACTTTTTTAAATGTCTCCGGCATAGTAGTTCAAATAATAAATTGTGATGGTCGAAGCTATTAATAACTTCCGTAACAATTTTCGGAAGACTTTTTGCGTCGAATATATATTACCAGTTAAATTTTTCTTGCAAAAATACCCCCAGTGTACACCATTACATCGGTTATCAATCCATTCACCCGTAGATAACATCTCTGCACAGTCTTCACCAGGAGGCACATCATTAGGCTGTCCAGGTCTCCAATTCTTATAATCAGACTGAAAAATGAAAGGTAATGTTCGTACCAATGATGCAAGTACTGTTAATATGCTAAATCAAGCATATATTTCGACAATCTTGGAATTTTTAACAATGAGATGGCAAACAGTAAATATACATGACACTATTTTGACCAAGGAGTGGAACCATAGACTTTGCATATAACCTTGCAAAAGTGTCTGCACGAAATGTTTTGATTGTTTCAGGTCTTGATGATGCAACTTTTGTATCTTTGAGCATATTGAGATCTGGAGGGGGGTAATTTAACGGGTAAAATTTGTAAACATTTCATACGGGATCAAAAGGTTCTAAGGATTAAAAAAGTGTAGTTTCCTATATCTATAACCTTTTGTATTTGCACGGCAGACCAAAAAAACGATCAAGGTCATCATGGAGTAAACATGATCCGAGACCAACAGCTTCACGTGCCTCTCCCAACAACGTATTTAATAAAAAAAATCAAATTGCGCAAAATTCTAAATATAAATCATTGTTTATATGAATCGAAAACATTAGTTTTAAACACGTGACTTTCAATTGGTTCAAGTGAACCCAACACTAGGGCAATTCTCACCTTGGTTCCATCTATCCATTCGTACGTTCCTTCAACCTTACTATCGGTATACCCAATCCACATGTTATTGTCGGTAAGCAAATGTAAATCTGGAATGAAAACCTCCATATAAAGGCTGACTCAGGAGATTTCCTGATGAGGAGGGCGCCCTCATTTCAACATACTCGGGTTTTTTGCAGGTTCATACTGCTTGTCCATATACTAATTACTGTATGAAATTGCTAAGCTTAAATTACATCCTTCATATCGCAAATCACACTTTGTTTTCCATACATCCGGATCCGAATTTTTGTTACACAGTATCCTAGGGGACGTAATACTACACATAAATTTACTCTTCATCAAAACGAAACGATTCATCTTAAATTTCGGAATTGTGCATTTTAGGTTACTATCTTTAGTTCTAGTTGACTATTCTTCATTATTCCACAAAAAAATAATATTTCGAAATACCGGGTCCAGACTTAACTTCAAAGGAAAGGTCAAATGCAAAATCTCATATATAAAAAGTGGGCCCCAAATACTAAAACCTCATATGAGTAATTTTTGGTCACCTAAATTCGAGACAGAAATCACAACGAATGAAACAGTTGTCCATTTCAAAAAGATTTTGCCTGTGCATCATTAAAACTACAAAGAGAGCTCTCTTTGTGCGTAATAAAATGAATTGTTTTCAACAAATCGTTTATTTTTGTGTCTCCTTTAAATTTCAACACGAATTTGCTACATATGAGGTCTTGTCATTGGTCCGTTTTTTCTACATATGAGGATTTAATTTTAGAGGTTAGATGCACATGTTTTTTTTCTCCGCTGCGACGATGTATTGTAACTAGTTCAGTTCATATTTTACTTTTACTAAAGACTATTCTGTCCCTGACAGCGCTGAAAACATATTTTAATCGCAACATAACAAAACTCCCTGTGATTTTCTTTACTGAACATCCGACTCCTACAGGATAGCTTAGAGTTTCTTCTTTCCATTGGTATTAAAATAAGTCCCAACATTTCCATTATTATATCACTATGACGTCACAAGTTGAAAGTATGAAAATACTGTATGTAGGGTTGGACAAATTGATATTTCGCATTAACTGGCTCAAAACAATAATATAACACTAAAATCTCTCTGTGTATATTAGACTAGTAATTTTCCGTGATGTAGAGCCAAAAACATCAAAACAATATGATATTCCCGTGGATATTCATATTTTTTTTTGTGAAAAAATTGAATTTTCCCCTATTCTACACCGTGTGACTGTGACAGTCACACAGTGTAGGATAGGGGAAATTGACAGTCTTGCTGACATGCAAAATTCATGAAGTCATTCTGACGTAATGCTAGCCATGTTGGTACTCAATTTGGTAATCAAGTGTCTGTGATTTTCCTGTGTCGTTCTAGGTATGTCGGTATACGTACTTCTCTCCCGAAAGGGAGTAGTTCCAATCTCCTCCATCCATCAACCTCTATCTTACCTATACCCCGGTGGATGCTTATTTTTTCATGAAAAGGGGCGTAAAATGTCAATTAACAATTACATTAAATAATTTGGAAAAGGGCTTTTAATAAGGTGGACAAAAGTTGAAAGTCTGTAGACGATGGTTTTTAAACACACTTCCAAAAGTAGTGGAATTACTTATTGTCTGATAATTGAATTTAATGTGTCTTTTGCGACCTGAATTTTGAAGACAATCGTCCTTGGTTATTGCAATCGATAAGAAATTAATATTACCTAATGTGTCTATATATACAACTGTATGCTACATGTGTTAACCTTTGGTAAATGTTTGCAAGAAACACTAGTCTTTTTTCTAATATGCAACCGGTTGCTATAAAAGAGATTCTCTAAAAGCCTTTATTTTTTGTGAGAAGCATTTGGGCTTTCTAAATTTTAAATTGGGTCAATTTGAATGCTTTGGTCAATGTACAGTAAAATACAACGCAACATTTCATACTGGGCCCTTTTTTACAATCACGCATATTCATGTAAAAACTCTATCGGCCAACGCATTATCAGCTGAAATCAGCTGAATACGAGTATAATTCGTCGGCCGAGTCACATAGTGACGTATTCGACATTTTGGACTTTGAATTTGGCATATACGTTTTGTACTACTCTACAAATTAACTAAATTACAAACCTCAAAGTGCCTTAATTAGTAAAATATTAATTAACTGATTATGACGTATTTGCAAAACGTTAAAATGTCCGCATCACATAAAACTTTTTTGTCGAAAATCTATTCTGCGCAGGCCCATAGCGTCGTATCTGCATTTTGAAATATTCGCCGTTGCACATAGTGACGTATTTGTGAGACGTACTTTTCAGTTCACGGTAGAATTGCTATTTTGTCGTTTTCACATAGTGACATATTTTATGTAACATTTTTTTTTCGGATATCTAAATGAATTGGAAGTTGATTTGTTAATATATATTTGAAATTTAACTTATTTTGGCAATTTTCAACTAGGTTTTAATTGAAATATGTGTTTTAATTAACGGTATGGAGCAAATTAAAATCGCAAAATCTTCAAAGCCGTTTTTCTCGAAATGCGTATTTTGCAAATACGTTAGTATGTGAGGCGACTGACGAATTGTTTAGTCAACCAATCGTTTCCCCTTGGTAGTCAGGCCTTATTCTTATTTTACAAATGATATTCATAGTTACATTTTATTGTAATGCTATTCTTATAATTTGGTTGTAATGTATTTCAGAGTTAACGTGGTAAGATTTAATTTTGCTATGCTATCCCGATTGTTAAATAATGTATATTTCATACTACGTGTGCATTGCGCCAATTCTTCCCACCTTTTGTTCTCATATCTATTTCTCGTGTATAGTAATTCGTTGTCATGGCATAATGAAATTGAAATTTATAGCTTGTTCTACGTTATTTTTGAAGTGCCTCACTGGCAAAATGTTTATTTTCCAAAACGATCTTGGAGTCCAAGCTCGTAGAAACTAGAAAATTCGTAATTCATTATGGTGAATGTGAAATCATTAAATGTTGGGGCAGCAAAAGCAAACATATAAAATAACCCATGTAAATAATGTAGAAAGCCAAACAGGATAACTATGTTACCTCACTATTTGCTGCGTCAAAGTGTAACTTACTGGTGAGAAACATATTTTCCTCTTCACTGTTTATGCTAGATAATATCCCTCCGAGATTCCTGCATGCTTCAGCTGCTTCTGGGAAAAACACCGCTTCTGCCCCAACGAAGTAGAGCTTGTCTTGCCAGTAAAACCAGTTCTTGGGACATCCACCTAAATTCAATAATATTCAAGTTTTAAATGGTCATATAATAAAGATTAGTTTGTAATCACAATAAAATTGAGCATACAAAAACCATTTTCAATTTTAACTAAGAATACCGTAATACGAAATTATACATCGCTCTCCGAGTTAAAACAAGTATTACCCCCCCCCCCAAAAAAAATAAATAAATCTTGGTTTCCCAGTAGGTAGCCCAAAAACTAAGATTTTTTAAACTAAAAAATTATTTATTTTTTTTATTTGTTTAAACGGAATTTCTCTCAAATGCCTCAATCACCCAAATCGTACTCAAAACAGTTGCAAACATTTTTTGCTATAAAATTTATCAATTTTAAACCACTTATATTTAAAAGACCACTTTATGATTTACAAGGAAGGCAGTTTTGATCCAAAGAATGCGGGGGAAATGGATAAAAACAACCGCGCGGAGCATAACGTTGTTTGGTCTTGATTTGGCATATATTAGAGGGCGGCGCCACGGGGGGGGGGGGGGCAAGGTGGTCAAAGATCCTAAATGACTACCCGGGGTATTGCAATAAAAAATTAGAACTGTGCAATATAACTGTGTATAAAACATACACTCGGTCTATTATTATCTTACAACGGTACACTTTCTTGAACAAAACACAGACCTGACGATGTTCTTGGATGTCTACAGGATCATTTTATAAGCGAGGTCGCCAGGCAAAAAGTGCTTTTTTCATGATGTTATGTTTACGTATGCTGGAACACTTCGGTTACAGGCATTCGGCAACAAACAAATTCAAAACGGCGACACCATTCGGCAACACGCCAATCGGCAACATTTTAGTCGGAATCTTTTGCACTGTGAGCTCGCGATACGGGATATTTGCGTTTAGTTTCTTTCGTCTTTTCTTGTGCTACAATTTGGTGTATTATATTAATTTTACACATAGTGTTAGCCTCTTTACCAGTCGTTTTGGTAATAAAAAAAAAAGGAACCAGTGAATGCTAACTTTGATTACCACACAAGGGATACAGACTTATTGTTTGTGATGGTTCTCTTTCCTGTGTACAATTTTGGTGTATTGTATAATTTTACGAAGTGGTTTTTAATCATTTCCCCTATTAAATCTTAGAGGCTAAAGATTTTGCTTGGATGTTATCTCAAAAGTCTGCGAAATGTTGCCCTTTTTGGTCGACAATATTAATTTTGAACTCCCACACCCTCACTCTATTGGTTCATGCGCAGCTTCCGATACATTCTCGGTCTTGATTTAAATGACAAAGAACTAAAGCATTTTTTTGTGCTAATATATGTGCACACATATAAAATATACTAACAAGTAGTTAGAACAATATGGATTAAAAATAATAACCCTTTATGTGCTGAAAACACTTTCATCGTGACGTTACTAAACCGTTACTCTACCAATCATGGGAAAAGTGACGTCTAGTTGCAAACCTGATTCCGCTAAAACTGAAGTTTTGTAGTTACATTAGTGTAATGTATTTGTCTATTATGTAGATATCAACATAAAATAAAGTTTCAAAACGCAAGCTGATTTGATTTTCCGCTTTTTGCCCATTTGCATATTTTAAAACACAATGTTTTTCCCCTAATTGCAGCCCAAATAATTTAAGCACAAGGCTCATTTGAATTTTCCGTCTTTTGCCCAATGTTTGCATATTTTGAAAATATTTTTTTTGCCCCTAATTGCAGCCCAAATAACAAACTTCATTTTTTATTGCTGATTTGGGGTTGTCTTATGCCCCTTCACATGTTGTATAAATTTCGTGCAAAAACTCCTTCTGGAAAGTGGTTTCCTTGGGTGGGGGGAGGGGATCCCATGGACCCTCACCCTCACCCCCCGGCACTAACGGGAGTGAAAACCCCTTGAATACGTAAGTGTAATCAACTATATTCTTAATTTTGCTATATGTTTCTGGTGGGACTATGACATACAAGTACAAAGAATGCCATGGACAGAGTGTGGAGGTGACATCGCTGGACCAGCGGGGGGAGGGGTCACTATTGTGAATGTACATTACAATAACGAGACATTGAATCATATTAACTAATGATGACTTTCAATTTATGTCTTCACGCATTTGAAATCACTTAGGTGAAAATTGCACACGCCACCTCAATTCACCAGATATTATACATTAACATTTAGCTATAGTTTAATAATTATAAGTCGTTTAAAGGCGTTCCTTGTATGTGAAATCCTACCACAGACCGTTGTCGGGCCAACGGGGCATTGCTCACCCATCAAAGGGACATCTGCAAGGTCTCACACCACGTTGCATTGCATTCAAAGTTGCGTTTGAAGCACTCTGAAAAGATTACAGTAATATACATAAAGGTTTGAAACAACTGCTCATGAAAAACTTATTTCTCACAAACGATAAAGCAGGAGTAAAAACAGGTGATGTGAAAATAGTATGTGATTTTAGGCTACGTGACTCTTGGTAATTTACATAAGATCGAGGCTCACTATAGTGCTTCATGAAGTGGTCGCTAGGACCTATGAAATATTATCAGCTTTTGACAAAGTCTCAGCAATTGGACAGAAAAGGTAAGGAAATAGATTATGAATGTGACTGAGAAAATAGACAAATAAACGATGTTTGATTGTGGGCGAGACTTGCATAGACATAATGTGCTGAAACTCATTTGTTAACACTTAAAGGCGACTCGGGGAGCCCTCAATTTCCAAAACACATGTGTTTGAACCTCCGTAATGCTTGTCCATATACTAATCACTGTGTGGGAAATAGCTAAGCTCAAATCGAATCCTTCATATAGAAAATCAGACTTGTTTATAAAAATTTCCGGATCGGACTTGTTGGTATACACAGTTCCTATGGCCACATCTTGTTCTATCACATAAACTACTGCATGAAACGAAAAATCAATTCATTCTCAAACTTTGGAATTGAGCATTTTAGGTGATTATCTTAGTTCTAGTTGGTGATTTGTAATGAATACACAAAAAAATTATATTTGAACATCTCTGAGTCAGGCCTTTAAGTGAACAAGGAGCTGGGTCTTAGGGAACCCCAAATGAGTTTGCTGCCAGTTTTATGGTCCGACGATTTATTTTTCGGACTAAAATTCCTGTATTGTCTTAACTTTTGGATACGCATTCCACATCATTCAAATGAATTAGTACGAGGTTCCATAGGACTAACCCCCCACTTGTTACCATCTTGAGTGACAAAAAAATATCAAAGACCAAAAATCTTGAATATTTTCCTCTCATGTATTGGCTATTCATGTACTAAACAATAAACAATACTATGCAATCCATTAACCTTCATAGGGGACACTTTGCTTTCGCCATGTCTACGGCCGTCACCCTACAAACATTATGGGGAAAGTTCACGGCAGAGCAATGTCACATACCAAAAATAGGGACAAATTTAAGCTGGACCGATTAGACGCATGAGCATTATTTCTGGAAATAGAAGACAATACTTGGAAAATAATTTCAGATAATATTCTGGTATCTAAATATTGGGACAATCCCAAAGATGAAGTTGCATATTTTGAAGATATGATGTCTTTACAAGTTTAGGCAATTTTGGGGATGGTGTTTGGACATAGAGAAGGGTAGTGGTAGCAATTGAGAGATCTAAAAATGGAAATATTTAGTTAATTTAGGGTAGATTGGAATTATAGAACACATTACTAACGAAAAGTTTTTCATTCCAATGTATTTGTGGAAATAGGGCTGTGTTTATGTGTTCCCTTTGTTCCGAATTGCAAACTATGTTTGCGTAATTTCTAGTTTGCTTTTAGAATTAAATTTTTATCAGACATTAAAATTTGAGTTAGTTGAGGCCGAAAATATGTTGGCAGAGAGACATTAAGTGTCCTGGATTGTGTCTGGTACTGTTTTTTTTAATTGTGGCAGAACTGATGTCATCGGTTTGGTTAGGGGAGCAGTATTGGGACCGAAAGGTTGTGTTGCTTTTTTTGTGAAGGAAAGGAAAAGGTGTGAGCTGTGCCAAGGGATGAGGATTGTTAACTAACTCATAGTTGGTATGATGTGACAGTTACTGATACTACAGGTCCAGCCGTCTGATAAAGATTCGCCACGGATCCTAACAACCTTTGCCTCTGATCCCAATACGATGTAATACCCTTTCATGAGAAATTACCGCGTATCAGAACCATGCCACACACTCACAGCTTACCCCGATCACCCAAAAAGCCTGACAGGTGTCTATATCAATAACATACCATCTATGTAATCAACAGTCTTTGGTCTGCAATCATTAAAAGCTGACTCAGATATTTCCCGTGGAGGGCGCCCTCAATTTTCAAACGAATCGTGTTTTATGCATATACATAATGCTTGTCTATATTAATCACTATGTGAAATAGCTAAGCCCAACTCGAAGTCCTTCATATAAAAAAAAATCACAACTTTGTTATAAAATTCCGGAACCTGAATTTTTTATACAATGTCCTATATATGGTACTGTTATACTACACATTAAATGTGCAACGAGAGATTTCAAATAACAGGTGTCCCGAAAAAATGTAAAAAAAATTCTGATTTTTGCACTGGTGTAAAGCTTTCTATTAAAAATATCCATATCTGAAATGATTAAGCTGAGAACTGTTTCTTTGGTACAAAAATTGTGAAATTTCTAATTTCGTATAGGAGCAAATACGAAATTCAGCCTATGTTTTCTATTGAAACATAAGCAAATACAAATCATCATTTGTTTTCATTTAAGTTTTTTTCTTAGCCAAATAAAAGGTAAGGGATCGACTGAGCGTCTAATCTATATGAAATCACTACATATTACAGAAATGACTTGAAATCTCTCGTTGCACTTTTCATGTTTATTGCATCAAAACGAACAATCTGATTAATCTCAAAACTTTGGAATCGAGCATTTTAGGTGACTATCTTTAGTTCTAGTTGACTATTTTTAATTAATACACCAATTATATTTCGAAATCTCTGATTCAGTCTTTAAAGATTAAATAGTCTATAATCGCTTACAGGTGCGCGCGGCCTGTATAGATCATCTTAAGATTACACTTTAACCAACACTATTAAAATTATTATATAATTTTAATGCTACTGAAATGGTCATTTTATTCCATCGCAATAGCTGTCCTACATCAGAGAGCCAAATAATGAAATGTAATTATGTTCTTTGCTAATCGCTGAACTGTTATGTCTTCACGGTTTAAAAGGTCTACTAAATGTAACATTCTCTAGCCGAGAACCTATCAAATGTGTTTCGAAAATCTATAATAATTTTCCAACTTACCTTCTAATTGACCCTTTGTTAACATAGCTTGGAAGACAATCAAGAAGTAAATTGTTGTTTCTCGTTGCAGTTTATGCATGTCGAAACTGGAAATATAATTACACAATCTTGTATTTTTTTTATCTGTATAATATCATTATTAGAGTGTTATCGATTCATATGAGGCTTGATAAATTAGAGAATAACGGTATTTTTTTGGTGCCGGTGTAGAAGTAATTATCGTCCGGCGTACTCATAGTCCGGGAACAATAGTGAACAATAGGGCAATCGATTCAGCCGCCTCTCAACGCAACATTAGTTTCACGCTTTATTCCGTTATCGTCTATGGAGCCCCGGACTGTGGCTCCCGCCGGACTATATCTGCTTTCACACCGGTGTGAAAGCAGATACAGTCCGCCCGGATCTACAGTGCCTATTCTTACCGTTGTAGCCGGACTATGAGTACGACTACACTGGTGTCATGAACTACGGCGTCCTATGTGGTGTTGTGTCCTACCTATTGTGTTTGTCATTCTCTGCTGTACGCATCATTTAGTCCATCTAGAAGGACCCTCGTTCCTCCCTGTGTCCATCCCCCTGTGACCGAGCCACCGAGCGCGGAGCGCACTACGCGCTCGGTGGCTAGGTCAGTGGGAGAATTTCAATAAAGGTATGATTTTTTTTAGTGATTGAGGGCGTGTTTAAAGTGACAGATTTTAAAATACATTAATTTGTTTTTCTCAGCAATATCCTAATAGCTGATTACCAAACAGGAACACAATAAAAAGAATCCGGAGACATGGAGTGAATTTAAATAGGAAGGGAGGCGAAGAACAGCCGAAAACTCGTGCAAACATCAACGACGTAAGTAGGGCACTCCAAACATGCTAACAAGAAGCCTAAAGGAATACCACTATGAGCTAATAAAATCTCAATTCCCATGGCACAGTTCAATAGCTTTCATTCACCATTATATTGAGTAAATATTTTAGTATTTTAGTATGATTTATAATACCCAGAACGTGCATGTTTTTTTTTTTATTTATTCGGACAATGTCCTGGATAGCCCAAGAAAGCCTCGACATGAAGCTTATTTCCATTGGGGGTCCATTTTACCGGGACGGAATTGGGACAGCCAGGGGTAATCACCCTACTCTTTTCGACACTGACTGTGATGTGCATGCACAGGTATGACTCTCTGTACATGGGACAGACGGCTTAACGTCCGCTCCGAAGGACGGGGTATTATCATGGTTCATTTGCTCAAGTCCAACTAAACCATAGGGAGAGCGAATTCCAATTTCAATTGTACAGATTAAATCCAGAATTTAGCACCCTATTAAATCCCTGCAAGTGGTCCCGCCGGGAGTTGAACCGGGGTCCTTTAGCACCAAGGCTAATATCCTAACCAGTGGGCCACGCGCCCTGTTGTTGACATTGGCCTATCCAAGGCTACTGAACTAAGCCCTTGGTAGATTAGTAATCCTTACAGTGTACAATGCACTTGACGCCATCATCTCTTAAAGCCACAGTCATTTTTTTTTCCAAATTCAAAATGCCAATTTTGTCTCTAAATTGCTAGTGTTAGATCATATAAACACCTTATATTACTGTTCTTTGAGACACTTAAGCATCTTTAAGCGGGCTTGAAGATTCCATTTACGTCAGTTTCTAGACCTCTAAAAAATCGGATCCCGACTTTCTACTTGTAAACAAAGCACAAAAATGTCTTGACAAATACGGTTTGTTACGTTTAGGCACTTTCCAATACATCAGTGCCAAAAATGGACTTTGATGTAAGAAAAGGGCGTAACTTTACATTTTGAAGAAATCGCTGATAGTGGATTTAACCATACTTGCCAAATATGAGCGCAAGAAATAATACACCACATTTGACCCCGTCATCTCTTAACTATATCTGAGGAAGAAAGTCCTACTTGTAAACGATCTTCCAAGAAGGTTGGCCTATACTGCATCTCACTTGTCAACTGTTCCAATAGGTTTCACTGCTTTCACCATCATGACTATGCCCATTACCCTGAACAGCTTTCCAACACAGAGGCCAACCTACGTGTCACAGGCTTGCGTAATTTTGCTCTAATTTTCCTTACAATTGTCCAATTTGATCAAGGGCAAATATTATGTAGCTAAGAAGCTGTTC
>JAMKCH010083121.1:0-108457 GCA_023653785.1 Ophioderma brevispina
ATATGCTTTCAGTCACTTATCCATATGTCAAATACATCCCCTAGATTTTTTAGAGTGATTATGTGATCCCCAGAACATTCATGGTAGGATGATGTTAATATGTGCTCATTCAAGGCTAAGAAATGGCACTTGGTAGATTAGCATGCCTTAACTCATAGTGAGTGTTGATGTAAGGTATTATACCTGAATGGAGAATTTTTTTTTTTAGATTATTACCCTAACATAGCATTAGCTGCAATTACAGTCAGATCATTTTATCCCTTACCTTGGCCCCCGGGCACAGCTTTATTCCGTTAAAGGAAATATGTCAAGATTTTGTCAGCTCAGTTTGACTACATTCATAAATATATGTACATACATCAGAATTCCCGAAAAATAATACAATTTGAGGTTGTAAAATTAACAAAATAAGGCTTTTTAATTTTGCTTTTTTGAATATACGAGGAAGAATACGGGCGGATTTTTCGCCACGGCTTCATTGATCAAAAGCGCCCAAGTTTCGCTCTCCTCGTGACGTCAAAGTGATGACCAAAACATCGTGGTTTGACTCGAAATGTTATTGCTGGACACTGTAATATTGATGGATTGATGAAAGTAATAATACAATTAGAAAAAAAAAGGGTACAGGAATGACATATTTGTTCATTTCGTTGTGTTTAATTATTATTGAAGTGGCAACACTTCGATAATGATGGTCACAACGACGTAAATTATGGATGGCTCATCACGTTGACGTCACGCATTTGCCTGCGATGTGGATTGGTCGGAATCGTTTTCGAGCGTAAGCTAATGGGCGGGAAATTAAAAGGGGCAAATACTCAATAATTGCTGACAATTTAAATTATTTCGATTTATATGTAATCTACGTTACTTAAGCGTGCCATCCATACCAAAATTTTCCAAATATTCAGAATCATGACATATTTCCTTTAAGGTCCAAATGTGTCAGAAAACACGTGTGTCAGATGGGTTCAGGTTACGAGAAAACATCCGTAGTTGAATCGGTTCATTCATACCCTTCGGCCCCAGGATGACCTTGAACAGTATCACCTGATAGCTATTTCGGTAGCTATTGAACCTAGTGTCGTGATATAGCAAAACACTAAGTTACTTTAATTCATTGGGGACTGCCAAATACGGTGGGTATCATCGTTTCTTTATATTTGCAAAACCCCAAAAATCGGAATTATTTATTCCTGGGCATTCAGGGCCAAGAACAATACAATAAAAACACAAAAGGACAAGTACAGGAAAAAAAATTATCTTGTTTATCTATGGTCGTTGGGTAATGCCTTTAAACTTTAAGACATGTCAAGGGGATGAACCAATGTGGTCGACATTAAACTCGGACATTTTAAATACCCGGATACGATGAACAAAACACATCCTCAATTAAAAAAGGTGCCCCAAGGACCCGTCATCCAAAACAGCACATTTAAGCATTCATTTCCATCACCCAGAAAAACTGTCATTGCCTACCAAAAAAAGCATCACTTAGTACTTGTACATCTAGTATCATTCAAAAATAGTTCATTTACTTCACTAGCAGAGAATAAAACACTTTTTCAGTAAAAAATATGTGTTCCAATGTATAATGAAATGTTAAAGTTACATAAAGGAGGCCAAAAGTTGATGAAGCTTTCTCCCCCCCCCCCACCCACCCTGCAGTGCCACCCTCTTTACCATTGGTGGACCTTTGATAATATGGTCTGAATGCTCTAAGAAACCAATATCGCGAAGTTAATTTTGTTGCAATTAGTCGTAGGTTAAGCCTTTTTTTTTTTGTTAATTTCACTCTGCCTAACCATGTTCTGCAGTTTTGGCAAATAACACTTTTTTTTTTTTTTTGTGGGGGGATGCATATGGGTTCCAGAAGTCTGACGTCGCAATGTCCACTTAGACCATGGGACGTGGACCAAATAACCAAACTGTATAACACATTCTGTAGTCCCCCATCGGGGGCTAAGGGGACAAACAAGGTAAATTCATAAAACCACTTATTACGATCACCATTAACTTTGTTCCCGCACATAAAACTGGCCAACATTTTTTAAAACATTATAAAAATGTCACCTCAATTTCTTTTCCCAATTACCAGGAGACAATGATATGTATGACTTAAGCAAACCATGAGCTAAAGATATTAACAATGGGCCGGGATGTAGGGCCATTGTTATAGCGAGGTGTTACCACCTCCAAGATTCGGGTTGAGTGACAAATACCCGTCCCTTCACAATAACTAACCAGTGTACATTATAATATAGGTCGTTGACACTAAACTTGGATTCTGAAAACGCTGGGTAAATTAATTAGAAAGAAGTAAGCAAATTTTAAGGTAAGGGATTTTGGTCTCACAAATTGTTAGGTCAAAGCTTGCACAGCAACATTCTCTTATGATGTTTGTTCATGTTTCTTCCTTTCGATAAATGTTTGTGAAAAAAAATAAAAAAAATAAAAAAAATAAAAAAAATAAAAAAAATAAACGTTTATTTATTTATTCGTGAATGAGGGTTAGGTATTTTGTCCTGAAAAGTGACTCAGTCTAAAGTGGAGACGCGTAACAGCTGAAATCTCTTCAGCTGCGCGCGACAATTATAACAATGGTCCTGCACTCCAGATGAAAGGGAATTTGAATGTTTTCTACACCGCATACCGGCCGGTGATGAATATCTTTAATCGCCATTGTTTGCATGAAGTCTATGTGTATCCCCTAGTCACTGATATGGGGGAAATGAAATTGAAGTGAAATTTTATATATTTTTAAGAAAATGTGACAGTTTTATGTGCGGCCAGACAGTTATTGCTCGTAATATTTTTAGTTATTTTACAACTTGTTTCCCTTAGCCCCCAGATGGGGACGCAAACCACAGCATAGAAGGACATGTCCCATCGACTACTCTTATAGATCAAAAACATAATCCTCTGATTCCAAAACACAACGTTTTTTTGATCTTTAAAATTTAGCAACGTGGTAGCACAATCATTGCTTCAAACCCTGGTATCTATCGGCTCAACTCTTTATCTACTTTTGATCGTAGTACTGCTATATAAGACAAAACTAACTCTTTAGGCTACGACCTTTGAAATTTAGCTCCACCCGAAATATTTATTATACGATCCTTTATTCTTGCTGGAAGATGTTGAAAACAAAACCCATAATGCATCAATGCAAATTTTAGTAAGCCAGCCATATGATTATTCTATGTCGCACCGGTTGCCAAATTTTAATGGATTGATGATGAAGTACTTTTTTAATAAATGAACAAATCTCTTATCATAAAGGATCTATGTTTTCCTATTGCTTATCGAAGACAAAATGTACACATTAAACTTACACTGGCTACATATGCATTACATAAAATAATCAAGCAACATTTCACTTAGATTTTTCCTTATTTCATGAACAGTTGGGTCCTAATGGTCTGGAATAATTAAAATGATATTGTATTGCTTTTCTTCGCTTACACTAAAGCATTATTATTAATCAAGCATTATCGATTATTGGCTTAGGGACGGATTAAATTTAAGGAGAATAGTGGATGTTTTTATGTTTTACTAAATGGGGCCGTGATTTGTTTTCCCCTTGCTGAAATAAAAAAATCAACGGAGGGACAAAACCTAGATATTTGTTCAAAGATGAGGGGTATCCGAAAAATGCTCATTCACCTACAGTTACCACCCTGACACATTGTCAGCTACAGCAAACCCCCCCCCCCCCCTATATACTACCCAAACCCCCTCACACACACACACAGCCATAACAACACAACCTCCATACACCTCACCCACACACACACACAGCTCGCGCGCGCTTTTAATTAAATCTTTACTCTACTTCATAGCCCGATTCCACGTCACTAGGCATAGCCGAGGGATCAAGCGACTACCATACATTTTACCTATAAAATTCCACAAAAGTGAATTTTAATATCCCTCTATTTGCTCTCAATGCTCTCTCTATATTTTGCCGATCCGTGAGGCAGTCAAATTTTATGTTAATCAACTAGTATTACGTCATCTACATTAGTCTATTGGCAACCGTTACTACTCTACGGCCCTAGTGGAGGGGCTATGTAAATTTGTTAGTTTCATGTTAATTTGTTGGCACCACATAAATGTAATCTACTGGGTCTGACTATTCAGAAAAGGGATGTTGCCATTTTTCCGTTGATTTTTAGTGACCTTGACACAGTCAAAATCAAAAGGTCATACCTCGCCCAAAGTTATATCGAACCTTGGGTACTCAAACTTTTGGCAAATTTCACAAGGAACATTGTATATGATATTTTATTTTTGTTTATTTGACCTTTCGTTTCTTGTTATTTGCAAATAACCTATATAGACAATATATGCCTACAATTGCCCTTTCTGCCGGACCCCCATCCTGTCCAGAGCAGAGTTTAGGCCGCAATTTTTTTGCCAATACCGTAATCTATAAACACTCTCCCTTGAATGTAGGTAAACCCTACAACAACCCTCCATTATTTCTTGCTATTATACCCATGGAAGGAATCGTCGTTATTACCAGTAAATACCCGATTATAGTAGATTCAACCCATCTCGTTCACCCTATACTTTTCCAAGTTCATTCGCATTGAATGCGTGGATTTGCCGTTGGATGAAATTAAAATTTCCACCTAAACTTATTGAAGCATAAAGGTCCGATAGCAAAAAAAATCATACATTTCAGTCAACGAAACGCATTAATAGTTAACATTAAACTCCACTCTCAACATTCTGACTAGCTTGACTCGCATTTGCTTCAATGGTATTCAATAACGGTGAGTTAATGTTACTGACGTTTGAGCGCCCGTGTTTAGCTGTATTTGTATCAAAAGAACGCAAAAGTCTTTGCAACTCTCCACTAACTTGAAAGGCCAGATTATCGTAGTTCATTCATGAACAGGTTAATCAGGCCACATATTCTGTCTCCTCTCCCACTAACGACACTTCCCAAACTTTTCTTTGGTGACACATGGGTTGGATCTACTATAGCACTTCAGAGACAAATATGTAGTCTCAGAGTCACATTAATGATGATTTAATTATTTCTTTCCATCCAGAGACCCTGAACTTCTTTTCTAAGCAAGATCAAGTATAGAGTCACCGTATACCCCCGTTTGGAGGTCTCCGTTTGGTTCGTGTAGGGACTGCCTCTGGAGTATTTGAAGTATGACCCCTAGCTATACCATTTTTTTCCAAAAACGACCCGTATCATACCAAAATGCAATTTATGGGCACATTTAACCCCAATTGTCCCCGTTTTCCCTAAAATTTGACTTCAGATTGAGGAAATGTCGACTCATGTTGCTAAACATTTTTAGAAAAATTGGCTTTCTGATTGAGAAAATTTGACTACTTCTCAAACAATTTGATAAATTTTGAAAAACGAACCAGTGCCATTGTGGTTTTCAGGCAAAATCGACCACAAATCAAAAATTTTGTAGTCAAAATGGTGTATGATAGGGTTTTCGATTAAAAATTCATAATCTAACAAATAATTTTTACCCTATAAGATATCTTAAAAATTAAAAACTTTACATTGTTTTTGCTCCGAAATTTTTTCACCTCTTGGCACTAAACCTAAGTCAATTCTGAACCATGTCATATAGTTGCGCATAAACCAGTCAAGATAAAAACCCAACTCCCTTCGGCATGCCATACTGGAGGACAAAAACTCCACTTGCAAAGGTATAGGTCCCTGAATCGATTTCACAATTATTGTTATAATGTCATCACTACATATTATCATTACAATATCCTAGGAAATCCTGTCACAGACCTCTTTGAGAAATGTTAAGAATTGGTGGGTTCACATTCCTACAGGTCATATGTTGTCTTGCATGTGCTCTCTGATTTATAAGTAAAGTAAAGTTGTCGTGCCAACAAGCTCGTGCCGGAGTGCCCATCTCTCTTTCCTTAGAGTTTGGGCCAGACTCGCTCCATATTAATGTTTTGGTGTGGGGGGGGGGGGTTCGCCACTCCTCCCGCACAGCGATTCTGTTACTTTTCTTTTCCCAGCATTGATATGCTGGTTACGGCATTTATACACTGGGTGGAGAGGTGTAATTAAGGTAAAGCGCCTTACTCAAGGCAACACGTTGCCGCAGTTTTGATCTCGAACCCACGACCTTGATTGCGGGGCGAGCGCGTCAAATACACTGGACCCACGTGCCCTAAAAAGTAAAATTAATCATAATGTGTGGACTAAAGCCTTCGTGTGGACTAGTCCAAACCAGTTGGGTGGTAAGATTTTGTCTGTGCCATTTTTTTTATTTTAAGTTATTCCTGTTTTAGTGCATGATGCGTGACCCTTTCACCTAGTTTCTAGTAACACTCACCTAGGCGTGAACGTTTTGAAACATGCCGATCTTTCGATGCCTGTAGCTCAAAAAATCAGCCTCCTAATATGAACTTTTTCATTTTTGTTGCAGAGGTATTGGTCCCTTATTTTTACAATAAAATCCAGTTTTTGAAAATAAACAGTCCATTAAATAGGCGAGAAATTGAAGTTTGTGAGAGGTCATTTTGTACACAACTTCCCTATGTGGAGTTTCTTTTGGTGTGATTCCATTTACACAGAATGAGGCCAAATACGATACAAACTCAAAATTTCCAAATCGTACCCGGAATGTAAGATCAAGTTTAACAGTAAACCCTTTTTTCCAGATTTTCAGTGTTTTTGCTACCTTTTCATGTTATACGTATGTATCGTGCACTATGTTGAAAAATACCCTTTTACTGTTTCTTCTTTGGTCGCGCATGATTCCCCTTATCAATGACCAATGCCCCCCGGCTCTGAATGGAAAGAATAATTATACATCACCATGACTGAGACTGAAAAGATAACTAGTATACTAACTTTGGTGCTCTCTAGTTGCGATCGTGGTTTTTTTCACGTTTATACCACTATTCATTCCCATGGGAGTTGGTATATAGAGGGTCTGAATAAAACGGCAAATTTATGCATGATTCTCATAATACTTATTTTTCATATAACAGAAAACAAAAGCTCAGTAACAAATAAATATCATATTCAAAACATTCCTTATGAATTTGCCACAATTTTGGGTACCAACTTTCGATATACTTTGGTACAATGTATGACCGCTTTGACCTTGACCTCGTGTCAGTTTACTAAAGGTTCAACGGAAAAAATGGCAACAACGTTTTTCTGAATAGTCAGACCCCTAGAATACATTTATAATGGTTCCAACAATTAACATGAACTTAATAAAATCACTCTTTGGAGAACTTGTCCCCTCCACTACCATTGAGAACTTGCAACACATGGTTTTTTTCTAACGCACCCGCTGGTTTTTTTGGCCATGGTTTATGAGCATTGTGTTTTCATAATTATAATCAAATTCTGTAATATCATGTATATAAATGAAAAAAAAATAACACCACATTTACTTGTAGCCAATTATTCGATCAATCACAAGATAATGGACATTCTTAATGTTGTGTAAGGTCCCTCAGTTTTTTAAAGCCAGTTTTTTGGCGTGTTAACAACATCCCTATCCTTCGTACATTTCATGATCCGGACAATTAATTATACAGTTACCTGAAGATCGAACGTGAATATTTAAAAATATGCATAAATTAAAATTTATTGTTTGAATCAATTGCAGCAATGTTTGGCGTCTGTAGAACTAGGTCATATCATCAAGGTTATCATGGTCATCGGATGTCAGAAAGTCACTACATAACTTGATACCATGGCCGTAGCTCAGTTTCATGAGCATAGGATTATCATACTCATCAGTTCTCCAGTTCAAGTCCTTCACACAAGTACGGTCCAGATGATATTTAAAGTGTCATTTCTTCGTGATTCTAGCGTCTCTGTTTTGTTATTTTATTAGATAGTTTTTTTATTAGAGGTCCTTTTAGAAAAAATATATTCCCCAAATTTCAGTTTCATTTCGATCTTGCGTTATGGAGTTATGAGCAAGAATGTTTGTCATCACATTGTGGACAAGGCCGACTGCACTTAATACGGACACAAAGTTCAATATTGTACATTGCTCAAAGACGCATCGATCCCAATCCGCACGTCCTTTAATGCATCGCACAATACTGGGTAAGTCGAGGGGACGAGGAGACTGTGGAGTCAGAAATGCTCTTTAAATAATGAAATACTATATCCTCCTTGTAAAACCTTCATAGTGCACTATTCTCTTAATAATGTAGTCTAGCATTAAGCATAATGGCAATGGGTAGATTTATGAGAACTAATAATTAAAAGTATATTTCGCTACATACCATCCATTCTTGCGCACTCACCAGCCTTTCCACTTCTTTTATTCTCCCAAAGGTGAGCCGGGGGCCCCCGGTAACGGCAGTCCGAATCAAGTGACATTCCAACCGAATTCTCCTTATAAACTAAGTATAATATCCACAGATAGCTGAAAGGCAAGGTTTGTCACCAAACACTATCCACTATATTCCTTTGGTTCTGGGGTCATCAATATATCGTTGAGATCTCCAGAAGTTAGAGTCGTGGCCCCATGTATGAGAGGTCGCTAGTATTATAGATCCCCTGAACGTTTCCGGGAAATACCCACGTGAGAATCTGTGCAATTCCCGCTGCAAGAGGTAAAATGAAATATATAAAGCGGTATACAAACAAACACCTTCTTTTCAAAAGACGGTCATGCTAGCTAGCTCGGGGAATCGAATATTATCCTGTCGCAAAACGCAGTTATAACTGTACTCCATCACGTCTCGTAATGATATAACATAGTCACTCTCAGAGAGATAGTAGAACACATGTTGCAGTTTAAATACATCAGCATCGTCGATGTGGAAGATTTCCTAGTATCCCAAACGACACGTGCAGACACTCTAGCCTGGGGTCCCTCTGCAATATCGTCAATAATTATACGAGTAATGTTAGATCTAGGACATGACAGTGAGTTCTGCGGTAAAATCAGTGCCCCCGTCTTTGCTGGTTTCATCTGCTAACACAATGGGCAGGATAGAGTGCAATAGCGTTACACAGCTCACGATTTAAAAGACTAATCACTGGTGTCCGTAACGCATCAGGTGGATTAAGGGAGATTCCCACCACCTCAAAATATGCGCCATAATATATAGACGTGACACCGGCTAAATCGTCAGCAAAAAAAATGGTGTAGTATTTCAACGTAGTATTAAAGCAGCTTATAGATTCGATTCCAGACCGTCGAACTTCGACGAGACACCATGAACTGCACTCTATAATAAGATATGCATTACCATAAACCTTAAAATATACCATTCATCTTGAGGAAATCGCGCAATTCTATTGTGTGTGTTGCTGATAAATGTAATAAACGAAATTAGAAGATCGTGTACCAAGAACCGTGAAATTGCATTTTCCTCGTAAAAATTATTCAATTCAAAGATGAGCATGCATACTTTGTTCAAATCTTCATAGAGAGACAAATATGCTATTTAATTTTGGTTAATTAAGTAACCAGTGATTCGATACACGCGCTTCCTACTAAAACAATTTTTCTTACTTACGAGATCTTGTGTATCCATATTACCGTTATGTATAATTATTGCTGCTACCGGCAAGCGCTTAGTTGTACAAATAAATCGTTTGTCTCCATATCGAAATAATCCCTCGTCAATTCCGATAACAATTATGCCACTATCAAATGCACTTATCCTAATTACCTTCTTAATACTCGAAATTTCGAAACAAGCAAATTACGTCCCATATTAATGGTATTATAGAAGTCAGTGCAAGCGAGGGATTTAAAATCTTCCATTAACCTATATCTCCCTCTGAACACTGTATGAATGCAATAGGAATTGTAATGTCTATAGCCAGGGCAGAAGTGAAAAATAAATCGGTATTATAATTATTCATTGTTTTTATGATTAACTGACAGAAAATAAAAACGTAGTGAAATGGAATATAAAAACTGCTTACTCTTAAATGCGCTGTAAGGTGGTGTGTAGATTCACTAAAAGTATTTAAAGGGTTGCATACACTTGTATCGAATGTAAAAGGTTAATTTTTCAGTCCATCACTAGTCCTGTCAATAGCACAATTCATACAGATGATGTCCCACGTACATGCCTCAAACTCTGTCATCATCAACCTCTTTTTCTTAAAACGGATATTTTTAAACCTAAGCGTGACCTTTGCGTTTGTTGTCTTTCGATAGCAAGGCAGGTCCAATTATATCTTAAGTATCAGTAATGTTCCATTTACTCGACTTTCTTTTTATAATAGACAACAGAATAAACAACATGCCAAGCAAACGTATTATATTTTCGTTAAGTTGTGCACGATCTTATATGAACTACTTGAAGTCGACCCGGGAAGGCGATGCCAACTTTGTATTATTATTAGTCATAACTTGATTATCGTAACAATCTTGTTAATATTGGGTCGTTCCCAAAACGTCGTTCTCAATTCAGTTTGACTCTTCAACGCAACATAGTTTCATTCACGTTTATTCCGTTATCGTCGATGGTGCCCGGACTAGGCTCCCGCCGGACTATAGTGACTTTCACCCCGTGTAGAATTAATTGTCCGCGTACTCAAGTCCTGCTACAATGGTATAGAATAGGGCACTCTATTCAGTTGACGCTTCACGCCAACATTAGTTTTTCACTTACGCTTTACTCCGTTATCGTCTATGTACCCCGGACTGGGCTCCCGCCGACATGATCTGCCTTTAATATGGCAAAACAGGACATTTCTTTACTATGTTTGTGTTTTGAAGAGTGCTTTTAAGTGTTAAAAAATCTCAGAAGGTTTGGAAAGTTTTCCTGATATGTAAAACTAAAATGTTTGTTTTGATGTTTTGTGTTTTTAATTTTTCTTTTTTTATTAATGAATTCATTTGAATCTGTACTCCCCTGTAGAGTTTTTCGGACGTTTATCCAATCAGAGACATAGTAATGAAATGATATTTCAGTTTGATTGGTTATCTGAGGCCATATTATGTTATCAACGTAATGAAGCCGGGGTCAGAGATACTGTAAAAGATGGTTAAAACTGATATCACATTCTGTTGGGTTTTCATTTATATAGCTGACAAATCATAAATTGCATTGATACCTTTTCGACAGGATTCCTTGAAATTCATATATTCCGCGAAGTAATTCCCGCCGCAGTTTAAGAATTTGTGCGAATAAAGGGTAAGGTGAAAAAATCTGGTTAAAGTCTGATGGTGACCTTTTTTCTTCTGACAAGGCACACAGTGGATGCAAAGGTCAGTTAATAAACAGTCAAGAAGATAAACTGTGAGGCGTTCCTGAGTCCTGAATGGCACAATTTCCATAAAAGCTGCGTCGGCTGCCTTTTCAGTTGATTGAGTAGCATCTGGCCGACTGAGACAAGTAGACCAGACGTAGAAAACTTTCCAATAGCGCGATATTTTAGCGGTATTATTTCTAACATTTTTTTAAAATGCCAAGCACAGTTCTGCGATTTTTTGAATTCCCGATTTTAAACACTGTGCATTATCCTTTAAAAAAAACAATCGCGGTTCACCAGTATGTGGGCTTTTAAAAAGATAAAGATACGAAAATAAAAGCCTCGTAAAGTTTTACGTTTCAGTATTCTTCTCAGTCAAGTGAAGCCAGGCTTAACAACATTTAACCGGTTTTCTGTTAACTATTACTGGATTTCGGTTAAATCAGCTCTAATCGTCCACTGCGACTTCACTTTTTTCTGAACAAATATTTGCATTTGGAGAAAAATAAACGCGTGATTAATACAAGTTTGATGTGAATTTTCCAATTATTTGGCCATGAGGTTAGACACAGTTGATTGTTTTGATTGGTTTGGCTATTTAAGATAAATTAATGAAAATGTAATAAAAACTGATAGACAGTGTCAAAAAGTTTACAAATTGAACATCTTTATAGTGTGTTGCAATGCGTTGCGGAATTTTTTGGGTTTGTTATGTCAATGGCATATCGAGCCCGTTAATCCCTAATCCATTTTTTGTTTGCCAGCTTTTCAAAAATCAACGGAGGCGGACCCTGCCGGGTGTTTTAGGGGAAATTTCCCCTAGAACTAACAAGACAATAAAGCTACTTCCTTTTTTGCGGTAATTCGACTGGATGTTGCTAGTCATTTTCGTCTAGGGACGTAACGATAGAAATAACAGTCCATAACTGCTCTGTGGTGGCACGAAAGCTGGATTTGTTAAAGCGTTCTTTCGAATGGTGGCAAATGAGTATGGCTGAACCGCTCTCCAATAGTGAAGTGAATAGGGTCTATAGTTCTCACGATACAGCAAAGCTGGCTTATTTCGATCTGGTGTGGATCCATGTTACTTGTTATAGGTCATTGGCTATCCGATAGACGGCCCAGGTACGAGTGGTTCTTCGAAGGAACCGACAAGCTCTGAAGCTGTCTGCGGGGCCTTTTTACTGACATCGGTGTTTCCAATAGAGGCCTTTATTCAATATGAAGCCAAAAAGCCAATTGTAGTACAAAAAATTGAAGGTTCAGGGATAGTTGGCCTTGCGTTTCTCAGGCGGTTAAAACAGAGATGATTTGCATTCCCCAGCTTCATATATGGAAGTACTTAAAATAATCCATAGGTTATCCATCGAACGAAAATTATGAACAGATGAAACCGAGATGGAACCTTGTGGAACACGTGCATTGATAGTTTCGAGAGGTCTGGATGATTTACAAATGAGGATGGCCATCCATGGCGAAGCAAAGAGAGGCTGTGGCAATACTCTGCCATTTGCTTTGCTGAGTTACTTATGTAAGGGGCGCTAGAGTTGGAATGGTCAGCCCCGACGCAAAATCGTTGCCTGGACAGATAATAACAATCACTTCCTCGAACAACCCTGGACTGATGCTCGGTTGGCAAAAGCGTCGTGCTTGTAACACGGAAGGTCGCCGGTTCGAATCCTGGCCAAGCGCACATTTTTTTCACACTAACGTGCGCTGCCATCTCGTCAGGGAAAGATTAATAAAATAACATGCCTTGTCTAGCCCTGGAGAACTAAGTAGTTAACTTTCCACAAATTTTGTCATACGTCCTAGCCGGCATGATGGCGACTCAAAGATGTCACTAAACAGTCTGATTGTAGTACACACGCAGTACGAATACACCATAGGCCGACCAGTAACCCTATACTTACCGTGCATATCGCAGTCTATCCTACTCTGATTTTTTCGCATTGTCATCTCTAAGGCTAAGTCAATGCTTCTAATTGTGAAATTATGGTGGCAGGTGGTACCATCGTTTTGGCAATTTCTGAAGGGGCATTGGTGGCTCCTTCTCACACTGTACAAACTGTCGTTTCATTTGTCAACACTGTACAAACGGTCAATTCATTTTTGGTGGGGAGAAGGGTTTGAGGCAGGGTGGGGGCGGCTACCTAACCCCCCCCCCCCCCCCACAAAACTGGTTAAGCCCCTGGCAATCTTCCAAGGGTTCATCGGCCCACTGATCTCTTATAAGGGATTGGCTACCCACAACATAATTGTATATTAGGATGAATGGAGCACGGCGGCACTTGGGTCTACCCACCCAATACCATTCCAGAGACACCTGTTTTAACAGAAGTTGTAACCCCGGGGGCACGTGTCGGAAAAGTGCGCTCCATGGAGCCCTCCCGATTATTAGGGGGTATATCTGTATCAAAAAAACCTCGCTCATACGTCCGCTCCAGAGCGCGGCCCTCCACTTTTGACCATAACCGGTAGTCCAGGGTGCGCTTGGGTTTCAAGCGACATTCTACTCTTTTACAGAATAAAGTCATACACGATGCAGTTTATTTCCGTTGAAAGACAAAATCTAGTGTTAAACCCGAGCTCACGGAACTTGATACCAACAATGGAGCGGTAAATGGAGCGGTCACGGAGCGCTCCATGCCCGCTCCATGACGCGCTCGCAGATTTGTAATTGGACGCTCCTGGAGGGCGGCGATGAGGGGGCGAGTTTTGCTACAGATATACCACCATAGATTATCGCTCGCCGGTTCGCACCTGCGCGCCTTCAGGTTTATTATATGACTGAATAAACCCATATCCCATTGCGCTTTATTCCGAATGAGTAACACAAAAAATATCCCATTGGGCTTTATAATTCTGCGTATGAGTAAAACAAAACACGCCTAACCCCCAAGGAGTACTGGCTTAATCTTTAAGACTTATTTTTAATATTCTATAGTGTCGTAATGGAGAGAGAACCGATGAGCGCTCCTAAATGGGAGGATCGCTCCTAAAATCGGGAGCGCTCCATGGATCCGCTGCTTTTCGGCAATCACATGAGCTCACTGAATGGCTTGATTCTGTATCTGTTATGTCGCTTATTCCCATTGCGAATGGGAACATTTGTATAAATGACCGGCTCTTACCGCACCTGGCTTCATTACGAAGTCCTCATGTTTCCAATCCCTTGTATAGAGATCATAGTGTTTTCGCCACGTCACGTACTGAGCACGCGGCGCCTCTAATCGCAGCTCATACGGCCCTTCACTTATCAACAAACTTTCGATGTGACCCTTGAGTAAAACTAATTGAAAACCTCGTGGTATAGGTTCAGTGGCACAAGTCGTTGAATTCTGGGCAGAGTATCTAACTACTGTAGGAAAAGCTTCAGCTTACCTCTTTGAAGGACCTGCTGGTATCTCACTCCACCATTTAAACCATAGACGTAATAGAGGAAGGACACACCACACTAGTTTCAAAGACAATACCCTATCACGTTGCCGCCGAATGCCGCCTTTTGTTATTAATCACCATTTACTGGCTTAAGATAATGCGATAATCACCCTCTCAGCATGAGGGCTGTCTGGCCTCGCTGAATTTTCTTTATTGAACATCCACTTCCTATAATTGGTACCTACAGTATAGCGTAGAATTTATTAACTTTACTCTTTCCATTGGTAATCAAAAGATGCTAGAAACTAACGTCTTAAGTGAATAAAGTTTAAAAATACTGCACTATAGGAAGAAACATGATATTGCAAATTTGGCTCAAAATTAAGATTGTAACACAGTAACTTTCCATCGTGTAGAGACATTATGACGTCAATTATGACAATGTTAGTATGTTGTACTATTTGTATCCAAGGAAATAGGAGGACCTGCATCTATTGCAACTAAATCAAATGTCTGTGATATTTATGGTCGTACTGGGGTGTTGGTATTCCCTCCTGAAAGGGGGGGGGGGCAGTGGCGTAAATCTTTTTGACATTGGGGGGATGGGGTTGGATGAAAATTTACAGATGAAATGGGGGTGGACTGAAAAGATAAATTACGCGCTAAAAATTTTGCCATTAGAGCTAAAATCATTTATAAATGTAATTTGAACAAAAATGACAAAGCGCGCTGGAAATACCATTTCAAAACTAGTATGGTAAATATGAGGTTATTTTGTATCAAAAACAAGTGAATGGGATCAACATTGGGGGGGATGATCGTAGTGACCATCACCCCTCATCAAAATTGGGGGATATATCCCACAATCAACCAGGGATTTACGCCTGGGGAGGGGTGATTGCCACACAATATCCATCACTTTGGGGATCACCCTTTACCGTCATTTAACCCCAGGTAGTGTTTTAATGGGGGGGGGCATGAAACGGGAGATAAAATGTAAATGCTTTTATCACATTAACCTATTTGACACCGGGTTTTGGGTTGGCGAAAAGAATAGAAAGAGAGCGTTAACAACCCCCCCACCCCCCCCCCCCCCCCCCCCCCACCCCCCCTTCGGTAGACGAGGGTTAATTAATTTATAATTTAACCTTTAATTGGTAAAAGTAGACATTATACACATTCCAATTTCAGATGAAACTGACATTGGAGTCAGTTCGACATGGTATCGACTATCAAACAGCCAAAGCGGTAAAACAAATGCACATAACGGAGTTAAAATATTACAATTTGGTGGGTTTTCGATGTACAATTACAGTGATGGGGCGCTTGGGCGCAGTTCAGAGGTTATGCATTGTTACAAGGAACATTGAACTTTCATACCAACGTTTTCAAGAGTCGGAAAGTGATCGGAAACATTTCATATTATTTCCACAAGATTTTTAAACAAGTTACGGGTAACAAATCACCAAAATGCAAGCTATTTTCTACAGTCGTAGCTCCACAGGAATGACGGATTTGATGGGGTTTTCGGTACTTTATGAACAAAATTCTCGTCTCTTTGGTGACAACAATTGCCAAAAAAAACGATGGAAATTGAAGGTGACTGTATGCACTTTCAAAAGCCCCTACAGTCAGGGGTCAAACAATCCGGGCAAAATTACAAGTTTGTGGACTGCTTTTCCCGTAGTCACTCAATCGACCGCGGCAAAGATATAGATCACAAACGCTTCGGTCATGCACATGAATACACACTCGAGAAATGATGCTTTTGTCGAGATGAAAGGGTAATCGAATTAGGTAATTGGTGGTTTTCGAGTTGGTTGTCCTTCTATCTATGATTGTCCATGATTTAAACACAAGAGGAATTTGAACATTTATTAGTCTGAAGAACAAAGAAAGAAATTAATCGAGCAGAAAATTTGTTTTGAATTCGCAGCAGCAGTTACACCCACTTGACCTCTATCCAGGTCAGTGTACACCATGTGATGCCAAAAACGCCATATTGGATTGTGCTCCTCAGAGGGGGGGGCCAAAGCAGTCTCTTCTAAGATCCATACGGTAACATACACGACACAGTACAGTATGTACAAATATCAATGTCTACGAAATAAACGATAGTACAGGAAATGAATTTTTTGAGCACAGATACGATTCCACTGATATGTACATTCCTTTGCAAAGAGAAAATGCCCGATATTTGAACTTGACCTGCAACTTGACCCAGATCTTCACAATGTTCATCAAGAGGGCAAAATGAACAGATTGCATTGAACTTTCGTTATAGCCAAGATAGCAATGTGGCAGTGATCGATATATTGGAAACGCAAACACACCGACACAGCAGATGCGGTAAGTATGAACGGGGCCTTTAGAGTACACAGGATAAGGGTACCGATATAAAAACGCTTTGACGGAAGTTGGAATGTGGAACACAATTATAAGCGTCTCACGAAGTTTTAGTTCATTGCAAAATAAAGGCAATCGTGTCGAAAACTTCAGTATGGCCCAATTGAGGGCGTGTGTTAAAAAATTGAAGCATATTGTTTTAAGCGATATAATAGAATGTCCTTACGTCCCTAAACGGCCCTTATATCAAAACCCACCTGACAAAAATCACGGAGTGGACCCCTTGCCTTGGTGGTGGCGGGAAAGTTGCTCCTAGATCAAACAACAAAATACCGCTACCTCACTCTTTTGCGGTGATTGTCAGATTTTCTCTAGGGACGTTAAGGATTATGTTGATGGATTTCAAAACAAACTAAGAACAAATTAATTTAAGTTCTCTGTAGCATAAACTCCAGCTTTAAGAGTGACTTTTACTGCAGATTTACTCTCTGTAGGACATAACTAAATTGGAAAGTCTCGTATGTGTAATAAGACACGTTTAACCAAGAAACTATGTAATCTGGTGCAATGCACTATACCATCATCTGTCTTGTTGACATTGATGTACGTGGCATCTGCCATAGAAAGACAGCGGCCAGATTGGGAACATGAAATTTTGATTTGTGATGGAAAATAGTGGACAGTGGCACAAATATCCGGTAGGCCTGTGGGGAGGGTGTATGAATGGGTTGTGAGGTATAGTAGGGCTCTGACAGTGCTGTTTTGCTGGTTTCGATCACGGGTTTATCCCCCAGATAGCACGGCATATCGCGAGCCTCATGCAACAGCACATCACGGCAAAGAGGCGTCCACTCTGTAGTAAGAAAAGGCGGTGCTGACAAATTGCCAGCACCGCCTTCTCGCCAGCACCTCCATTCTCTAAGAGAATGTGATTCACGCGTAATCGATGTTCATGGTATCAAAATCCAATCAGATTCAGGAGTGGTTTGTTACCTACATTAAAGCATGCAATAAGAAAATAAGCTACGCCTATGATGAAATTAAGAGTAAGAAACACGCCTTATTTTACATGGCTGCGCATCATGACGCAAGTTTGGGAAAGGTGCGCTTCATGTAATTATTTCCTTGGTTATAGTTGGGTGGATGCCCTTATGTATTCAAAACTTTAACGATGTAAATCGATCGCTGTTCTACAGAATGCTAACAGAATTTTGACGTTTTTAATAATATGAGGCACGGAATAAAGAACATAAACAATCTATACGGCATAATTTCTCAGCCGGAAACTAGGGTAGCTTAATTGTGAGCAACTTTAATGGCACCCTCAGATGCCCAAGTAGGGATTCGGCCGAGTGAGCGACAAGTCGTTCTACCAAATGGTTTAACGTAGACTATTACTCTACTGTTTTCTATGGTCTTATGTAAGGCCAGGTGTTACAACCCATTAAAAACCCAGCCTAATAAACCAATGTGGGACCCACATCGTCAAGCCATTGAGTCCACTTTTTTCTGATTTTCGACAAAGATGGTTTCTGACTGAATGAGCGAGTAAGCCTTCTAGGCGATATGATTTTGGTCTGGGTGTTAGGGTCCCAGTACACGATGCCATGACATTAAATCCATAAAGTGCAATTGTTGGTTTGGGGGTATTCTGAAAGGGAGTCACTTTGGAACGTTAAATGTAACGGTTGAGAAATCCCTCATGGAGGGCCGGAACGTCCCATCCATAAAGATTTTTCTCACCATTACACACATTTAAGGTATGTTGGAAAAAAAGTCCACTCATGTAGACAACCTTGATTCACACCCAGGTCTAAGTTAGGTTGCCTTTCAGAATACCAACCTAGAAGATAAGTAGCGGGAACTGCATTTGCAGGGAGGCAGGTTTTGTACAGGGGAGAAATTAACAATGGTTTGAACAGGAGTCAAAATGTGAAAATAGTCTACACCGGAGGTCTACATGTTCCGATGGCGGTCTAATACTAACCATCTAATTTACAATACTAAAATGTCAAACGCAGAGCAAATAGGTTTTTCTGTTATGTTAGGGATATAACCTGGCAAACACTTTGAGACTAGTTTCGTCAAAATCGGAGCACTCTGAAGGAAATTGCCCCAGGATGCTGACCCTTATGAGACTATGAATCCAGTAAAACTAATTGACCGTAGCTATGGCAAAACTCTTTTTTAATTATTCATGACCAGATGAATACGTTAGTGTAAGTTTCAAAACAATTGACTGATTTGAATTTTGACCCTGTACAAACTTTTTGTCACCATTCCCCAATGTGATTTTTCCAGGACTTCATTATTCTGCGACAATTTAGAAGTATGATAACACAAAAATGTTTCTGTTGAAATTTCTTTTAGTAAAAAAAAATCTTCCACTACATTTTGTTTTATTACAATGACACACAACACAAAACCTTTAATATAACAATTCTGAAACATTTAATACTGAAGTGTTACGGGTGATAGATTGGTCGTTTCTTGATCCAACGGTAAAGATTATAAACCTTTTATATGCTGTGTCTGTAATACGCCAAATTGTAATTACTATCTTTACTGCAATTGCTTGTATTACAATCTCGTGCGACACCCCCGGTATTTTCTCTGTCTGACCCATATTGCGTTGGATGCTTATAAATTGATCAGAGGAACTTCTAGGGTACCTAATATTTTTTTTTTTTTCTTGGTCATCGTGCCAAAAATTTACAGTTGCCAAAATAGCTAATTCAAGCAATCCTCAGAATGTATGCTTTTTTATTATCGGTTTTAAATGTGTTTTTAGAACCAAGCTTATTCTTAGTGGCTTTACAATTTCCCACCATCAATGTTTTTAATACGTAGATTGGCTGCTGAATCGCAAATTCACGAGGCACTAAATAATCTTACAAATTGCTTATGACGACACTAATTCTGACACGGCACGACGAGCTGAACGGAGTCTCGTTGGGTCGGTTTCGAAAATGCGTGGCTTTTAGATTTCATGTTTATATAGTGCAAGAAATTTAATTAAAATAATGGTTTGACCTCAAAATAATTGCAACAGAAACAATGTTGGTGTTGTTATACTTAGAAATGATGAGAGAATAACATCAAAAGTCTAGAGTATAAGTAACGGCCCATATATATGACAAAATATACCTTTTTAATCTTCATGACCTGAAGAATAAGTTGGTGTAGGATTTAAAACAATTAGACCTGTTTTACTTTTGACCTCTTTAAAAACTGTACCCCCTATTTTTTCCATGTTCCCTATTGTTGATTTTTCTAGACTTTTGACTCATTATTCTGTGACAATTTAGAAGTATGATAACACAAAAATTGTTTCTGTTGCAATATTTTAGGTAAAAAAACACTTTCTTCCAATAATTGCGTATTACAATGACACATATGTGCACACCTTCAAAGATAACAGTTTTTGAAACATGTAATACTAGAGTGTTACGGGTGATAGATGGGTAGTTTCTTTGATCCAACGGCTAACGGTAAAGATATAAACCTTTTATCTCCTGCTGTCTGTAATACGCAAATTTTAATTACTCTCTTTAACTGCATATTGCTTGTATTGACAATCTCCGTTGCGACAGGTATTTTTCTCTGTCATTGCCAATATCTGTGGGATGATGATACATTGATCAGAGACTTTCTATGGGTAACAAATATTTTCTGTGGTCATAGTGCCAAAAATGGACAGTTACCAAAAGGACCTATTCAAGCATCCTCAGAATGAATGCTTTTGATATATTTTTTAACATGTGTTTAGGATCAGGTCTTCTTAGTGGCTTTGCAATTTCCATCATCAATGTTTTTATACGTAGATGGCTACTTTCTAAAGCAAAACAGAACATTGTGAAGGCTCCATCCCAATTCAAAATTGAGATTTTGCACAGTTGTTTGGCAATGTCTAGAAACTATACCTGCGAGTGGCAATGCTAAAGAATGCGTATTTTTCAGAAAAAGAAGCGATTTTGTAATGAGATCCGGATCCCGATTGTAATTAATGACGGAGGCTGGCTAATTTATTAAATATCACTCCTATATGGGACCTGCATATTTTGCGAACAGAGTATAAAAGACTGTCCCTAAGACCTAAAAAGTAGCGCATGTCGTGCCTATATATAAAAAGATGATACTGAATATTTTCAATTACGGACCAGTTTCACTCCTACCGGCATTTTCTAAGATTTTGGAAAGATTGGTGTTCAATAGATGCATGATAACATAAATACATATGGAAACTTAATGAAAACAATTTGGATTCAGAAAAAAATCATCAACTTATATGGGCCATAAAACAAAATCGTTGATAAAATCAGTACAGCGGTAGAAAACAAAGAACAAAGAAACAGCAATTGGGATTTTTCTAGACCTGTCAAAAAGCATTGACAATTATTGACCCCGCGATATATACTCTAAATTAAACATTATGGTTTTGGAGGAATTGTTTATACATTGTTTGCTAATTATTTAAGCAATAGAAAGCAGTTTGTAAGATACAATTCCAAACAGTCCCAATTCAAAAAATATTACTTGTGGCGTTCCTCAAGGATCCATACGTAATGGCCCCTTATTATTATACTAATGTTCATGATTTAATAATTGTTCAAATTGTATATAACTTTTATACTTATTAGAGTTAGATTACAACCTACAACACAAAAGGAGAAAACACAGATTTTTAGGGGACTATTTTTATCAAATGGGTCATTGATTCTTTAATTTAACAGCTTTCGAAAAATATGTTAATGTAAATGAAACTACGCCAATATAAAAGTAATATATCCTAACCCATAAGAATATATTATTATGAGGTGATGGGATTTTTTAAACTCTGCGGCCAACACATATTTCTAAAAATATATCCTGACCTTAAAACCTATTGTGACATTTTTTATATTACCGTTGAACAAATGACAATAGATATTTTCAACAACAGAAGGCTTTTGATATAGGGTTTTAAATATCGATTTGTACAGCAGCTAACTGTTACCGCTGATCGATTATCGAATACATTCTTCACGTAAAGAAGGGGATAAAATACTTAAAGCATGCAATCAGGTGAACTTCTTAATAAACCGTCGATGTTAAAAATATTTTGAGTAGTTAATATAACTGGTCGTATTTGTGTATGAAATATTTATAAATTCGTATGCACATATTAATTAAGGTAACTAACAACATCTGATACAACTTCGTGGTTTGTATTGTGTTAATTATCAAGACTATCAGTGTTTTTATTACAGAGGCACTTTAAAAGAGTATCGCGCCATTTGCATTGCGAGGTTATGACTTTTCTTACCTTAGTTGATCCACCAATGGTGGCGGCGGCATGTCAGAAGTTGCTACGTAAGTAGAATGTTAAAATGACTTCGGTCTATAGGGTCTGTACATAAAGCCTATTAGATGTCACTAGTCATAACTCTGAAAGTCTTTTTTAAATCTTAAAAACAAAAAAACACGCGTTTTTAACCTAATTTTAAAAAATGAAATTAAACTTCAAAAAGAAAAATACATGTTCCCCACGCCAGATTCCCTTTTGGGTAGGGTAAATATTTAAAAATACAAAACTTTGATTTTTTTTTAATGTTTCCACAGATTAAACTAATTTAGAGATTACTAAAAAGATACGTTTAAAACTTCCCTTCATACAACTGCAAACAGGGATCGCTCATTATTAGCAGTTAATTTTTTTTTTTTATAAAAAAGTAAGAATGCAAAATTACACTATAAACGAAGATTAATTACCTGTTTGCAGTTAAGTCAAAAATACCCCACTTAGCAACAAAAATGGAATGAATTGTAAGATTACGTAACACTTAAAATAGTTTGCTGACACGACTCACAAAGAGTATTGAATTTTACACGAAACACGTAGAAGTGACTGGAACGAAATCACACTATACTAGATTCAGTTGACTTAGTGGCAAGCCTCGACTTCCTGTAGGTGGGTGGAGGTATGAAGTGTGGGGATTAGGATATAAAAAACTTTAGTCTGTGCATTTGTGGCTATGATGTGCGCTATAGCCATGGTAGCCAACCATGAGCGGGGTTGGCCCATTCACAGTCCCAATCAATAGTCAAAGCATTTACCCTAGAATGTTCAAAGATAGCGCAAACTAAATCCAGGAATCGTTCGTGAAAGCAGAGATGAAAAGATGATTTTATAATAGTGAGATAAAAGATCCGCATTGTAACACACCGGTGACTGAAGCATTCTAAAATTTATGATATGTGTGGTAGGAATTTTTAAAACCATTCGGGGTAGATACACGATGCGTCACATTAGTATAAATGCCAAAGCATTTGTCAAACACAATTTGAATTGTTTAAATTGCCTCAATAATTTCAAATACAAAGCAATCATCAGCTTAGTGTTTGGTAAGTAATTTAAGTGCACTGTATCAAAAGCGCGAAGAACCTACTACTTATAGGCCTATGGTACTTAAATCGGTTAGAGCACTGCACAATCCGTATTGACTGGACGAACAAACGTAAAACTTTATTTGTAGTTGGCCAGTTTTCTTTCAAACCAAGCTCTTTGTATGCGAGGAGGGAAGGAAGAATTCGAAGATTTCTGGATTCATATTTCTGTCACCTATTTTGGAGTAATGGACGAAATCAAACTCCGCCCATACCTCTACCATGAATTGGAATCTACTATAACATTTAAGCTTTGAAGTGAATCAAAACAAAAAAAAGGTTGGTAAGAGGGTAGGTTTTGCTTTGCTGAATTGGCATTTGGTAACGGGTTGCTAAGCAGGTATACAGTGTGAGTCAAAAAAACCCTACATAGAGAAAAAAATAAATTAAAATAGTAAGATATTTGAAAAATGTGTGCTTTGGTTATAAAAAGGGGAAAACAGGCTTTCAGAAAACGTCTTTGGTTCATTAGACTTTGGAGGTAAAAGTTATGCCTATTTTGCTGGGAGACTTAAAAATTCATGTTGGCGATTGGAGCCCAAAAAAAGATGATCGTTTACTAGAGTAACATGTCCAAGATGCCCAATTTGGTTTTCTCGCATTTACATAGAGTAACAGGTTCTTAGCAGTGATTTGAGATAAAAATGAACACCTAATTATTGTTAAACAATAGAAGGTGGGAGAATAATTGAAAGGATTATAAAAAAAAAAAATCCCGGAGATTACAAAAGACAATGCTGAGTGCAAAAAATGTTTCAATTTCCCAAATAAGAAAGTCAAGATAGTGGTGTAAGAAACCACAGTTTACTTGGATCAGCAAGACTTCGTGGATTTAACAATAGAAGGGTTTGTATTCAGAGCTAATGAATTGTAAGTTTTTAATTCCAATTTATTTGTAGAAAACTGTCAGCGTAGTTCTTCTCGCATTTTATCTGACCGGAAGTATACTGTTTATTGTGGCAAAAGAAGTACCTTAGAAGATTAAACAAAAAAATCTCTGAAGCAGTTTTCCTTAGGATCCTGAACTGAGACACTGATATGGGTTGAGTTTCACTAAACGACTCGTTATGATTAAAACCAGTAATTTAATTTCAATTCTTGAAGAAATATACGTAATTATGTTACACAATAGACCATTTTATTCAAAATGATGTTTTTGTTCAAGAAGAAATCTATACCAACTGAAATTGCTATGTGACTTGTCTTTGATATAAGTGTTATGTTATACGTTGGAGTCAGTCTCTCCGCATTGTATGGTCAAAATCGGCCAAAACTGAAATTTTAGGTCTCTCTAGACTGTACCCCAGTCGCGGCTCTGTCTCTGGGTTTAGAGCGCACTGAGTTAAAAAGAATAATGCTAGACTCGGGGCTAAACTAAAAAACTAGATGAACTTTTCAGATTCCCACCCCGGACAGACCTGCTCAACCAAGTGTCCAAATTGCAACAGGGCTCCTGGGAATTACAATAGGTATGAGTAGCCAGCCGAGGACTGTTACGAAATCTGTACGAATCTGTCTCCAGCAGTATCGATTCAAGAGTTAAACGTGACTCAGTACCTTGCGCACATCACGGTTAATTTGAATTGCTCATCCGGGGACCACAGATACAAACAACAGGTGCGAATCAATGGCAAGCGAAATAGGATAAGTTATCGATTACGCGACCGCAGCTCTTATCAGAGTGCCCAGTATGGAAAATAAACAATAGCAATAAATAAAACGGGAAGGAGAAGCTAAGAAATCAGAAATTGTCCTGATGATTTCTTTCCTCGTTTTTTGTTGTTGTTGGTTGCCTTGCACGTGGTAACAGTGGGTGGGGATGGGGGGGCAGGGGGCGCAAGCCCCCAAACAGAACCCTTGTCCATTCCGCCCCCCACAAAAATGAACTGACTTTTTTTAACAGTTAGTGTTAGGGAGAGGACCCTTCATCCCCCCCCCCCCCCCCCCCCCCCATGTGCAAAGGTCGGGTACGCCACTGGTTGGTTGGTTGTTCGTATTTCCTTTATTGAGGATGGGTGATCAATTCTGAAATAGGGGGCAACTCATGAATACTGCCGGTGCCACACAATCACAGCTCTACATTTATTATTTACCAAAGCAAGTGGTATACCATTTTCTCAGAAAACATGAAATTATTTCCAGCGCTATACAGGTGTTCTGACGAAATCTCCCCCAATTCATCTCAATTCAACGTTACAGCTAGCGTGTCCATCCAATTCTGACCCTGTAAATCTACTTTGTGAAACAGGTAATAAAAATTGTATGTTCAATGGGTCAGCTAGTAAAATGATAATAATGGTATTTTCATAAAAAGTAAAGGTCAATCACATAAACCCGATTTTTCTTTGATTTCCACTGCCATTTCTTCCCTTTTAGTTAGTGAACATGATGTTTCTATTACGTTTTGCTTTTGATTTTGTGATCTTTTTCATTTACTATTTTAAATAACAAAACTTGGAACTCAATAATCCAAAATACCGAAATATTACCAAGCATTTTGCAGCGAAGAGGACTGCTTGTTAAAAATGAATAATGATACTCTAATCAGAATAAACAACGTCTTCACCTGTGACGGGAGGCATCTGACCCAAAGAGAACGCCTGTCCCTCCTGGACCCCAAAACCACAGGGCCCTACGAGGGGGGGGGGGGTTCCACTTTCTGCTGATTTTTTTAAATAAAAAGATCCATAATTTATAGAAATTCTTGACTAGAAATACTTACACTTTTTGAGGTGATGCGAGGTTCACAAAGTTAAAAAAGGGAGAATTGAGATCAAACTTTTACCAAAATAGTCTCCTTTTCTCTACGCCATGCACCCCCAAAAAATAATCTGCGTATGGACCGGCCTTACCATGTTACATTGAAAATGGTGCATTGCGGGAAATCTCTCCCTAATCAAAAGCATTACGTTAACAGACTCTGCAAATTCAAGAAGTGAGGAAAGAGATATGTTCTCCCAAAACTTTGGCAGACTATTATCCTAGAGTACAGAGACTAGCAGGGGCCGTACGCAGGATTTTTACGGGGTGGCGGGTCTCGAAAAAGTGGACTTTGTTTGGAAAATGGACCAACCCCCTAAATGTCCATTTTTGGCCGTTTTGACATCTCATCACCAAAAAGTTGGGACTTTTTCGTCATAGTTTCTCCAAATTTGGACCCTTTATAAAATAATCGGCATCAAAAAAGTGGACCTGTCCCCTTTGGTGGGCATTTTTGGGGGGTGGCGACCGCACCCCCCCCCCCCCCCCCTTAAAAAAATTACCCCCCCCCACCCCCCCCCCCCAGCTTACGGGCCTGGGAGATCCGTCGTCCCCAGAGCTCTTTATTTCTCATTACATTTTTCTTCTTTTTCTTTGTATCAATTTTCCTTCTCCTTCCGCTTATAGGCCCAGGCGCGAGAAAAAGGAAAGAGGAAGCCCATTGGTGTATTCGCACCCGATCCCACAAAAGGAGAAGGCCAAGACGGTCCAACTCATGATTTGCGATTTATAGGTTACAGATTTGGAGAAAAATCGGAAACAAGTTGACTTGTTGGTATCATGAGTTCAAAAAGTTACCGCGGGGGTTAGATGACTTCCTCCTTTCTTTAACGGGACAATATGGGCACGGATTTCTTTCCCAAGTTAAACTTTTCAAAGCCCCGACCCCAAGAATCATGTGTATGGACCTACTTCCATTTTCGTAACTCCTTCCTAAGCCATCCTTCCTTAGCTTGTGTAGCGAGGAGTATGGCTTGGTCAGCCCGCGCTCGCCGGTTACAAGCCGTTGCTCTAAGTGGGAAATTCTATCCCTTCACCCTCCGGGTGTGTCAGCCATTTCTAAGGGTAACTTGACCCCTACTAGTGCATACCAACCAGGTGTGGACATTCGACCTATGTGTGGACCTTGACCACCAGGACTGTTCTGTGCCAATGTCAGGCGTCGAACTAAAATTGACTCTAGATGAACCTTGACTTTTGGGTCACTCAAAAACCACCTAATAACAAACGTTAAGACTGTTCTCCATACCTTCATGCCAATATATAACCATTAGCCACCCCCCCCCCCCCCCAGCACTCCCATCTTGGAAAGAGACGCGTATGCAAGCGTTTAGACACCCCTTTTCAGTATCGTTGTCACACAAACACCCCATATTTTGTTAATTTCCCCAAAGTCCTCATATTTTGTGAAAATTTTTGCCACGTCACCGAACCCTATTTTGGGACAAAAAAAAAAAAAACAACACCAAAAAGACCTCTATTTTTTAGAAATTTTGCAAAATCCACACCCAGAGACCCCATTTGGGAATTTTCTATGGTCACTCGGACAACCCGTATTTGGTATTTTTGGTTAATCTCACCCAAAGGCCCCATCTTTTTCTGTCACCGATAGGCCCTGGCTTGGAAGCACGAACATAACACCCATATCCCATTTCATATGTGAGTGCCTCCCACCCCTTATAGCCCATATGTCAAAGTATAACGAAATGATAGCCGGGACAGACAGACAGATCTGTTTAGTAGTATAGAAATCTAAGGATTTGCGATACGGGCAATGATTAATATTTCTTCATCAGCTTCATGTAAGATGATATGAGGCGGAAGGTATGATCGAAAGCAAATAAAATTAAAAATGGGGGAGATCTTTATTAAATAGTGAGTGAAACTATCAAAATAAAAATGATTTTGTACCGTATAGTAATATGAGCAATAAATACGGATTATTTGACTGAGAAAATAATAACATAACACTACTTGATATTGGATTAGAGTGCAATAAAAATGCTCCTCATAAAGGCAAAATAAAACATCAAACCGAGAAATTGGGACTTGAGAGGCCGAACACCTGCTGGGCCTCCCAAACAACAATGTTCTCGTGCGACAACCACCAGAGTGGTTGTCAAAAAGCCGCCAGTTCCCAGGGCCCGTTTTAAATCCTGCGCAAAAAAAACAATAAAGAAGTCGCACGTGATTGGTCTGGCCTAAGTGTCTCTATACGCCAAATTAGGCACGTCGAGAGACAGTGCGAGTATACCAGAACCATGAGTTTTGACTAATGTTGTGGACGGAGTACAGTAGTGACTTCCCTCCAACAGCGGGGAGATTGGAGACGTTGTCCCTACAGATATCGGAGGGGTCCACGGATAGGGTTGAAGAGGCTAGTGTAAATTTCAGTCGAAGTGTTTTCATCACCGTGGGACACGATTGAGGGTCTTAGTCTCTCGCATAAAGTGCATAGTTCTAACCAAAAATTCACCAAAAGACACAACTAAAAAATCTTCTGAGAGCCTGTTTATCCCTTCTAAAACAAAACAAAATCAAAAATTCAAGCAAAAATAACTTTAACCTTTTGAAGAAAAAATAGTTTCCTGAATGTAGGCTTTTATTGACTCACACTGTACAATTAGTGGAATAGGGATGGTCAATTAATACGAGGAGGGGGCTGGGAATTTCAATATCGAAACGCAAATGAACACCCCCCCCCCCCCCATTGCTAGATGTAAATTACATGAACCCTATTGCTTAATGAAATTTTACATAGCTGTGCTGGGAAAGATGCAAACCATCACAGTGGATGGAAAAAGGTTAAAAGAAATTGTAAAGCGATAATTCAAAAGACAATCGCATTTACTTTTATGTACAAATTGGCCTACATGTTATTAGCCACCTCATAAATTATTTGTATTCTATGCACAAAGCATTAATGGTATTTCAGAAATGTACATTCAGTATTTGACACTGTTAAATAACCCTCTGGTATTTTTTTAAAATTACATATTCCCTCTATTTGTGAGATCAAACATTACACAATCTTTACATTCTGTCTTGATCGGCCATTTTCTACATCTTCAAGGATGTAAATGCTTGATATACTTAACGAAATGAAAGCGAATGGGTTACTACACTGCAGTTTATCCCATTATGTTTAATTTCATGACATAATAAAGCTTGTAACCTTAGTAATATGTGCAGTGAGCCCGTTTTAATTTCTTGTACTTAAAGTTACAGCATGCACTAACGTTATATATCAAAATAACCATATTTATTTTTGTCTTCACATCATTTTTTTTCTAGAACTAATTACTACTTTTAAAGGTGCAACGACAGACCTCTCGTTGCACCTTTAATAAATTTTCCCTGTATTAGCTTCCTGCAATAGTGCCTAAACATAATTAGAATAATCAGTTCACAAGTAATTTAAATATTCTGACGCCCTATGCGGGCGGGCGGGCGGGAGGGAGGGAGGGAGGGAGGGAGGGAGAGTAAGAGAGAAGTGTAATGAAAGAGCTAAAAGGGAGAGACGACCCAATTCATATAGCAGGAACCTGTTATAACTGGTAGATGCTATTCAGCAGGTACCTGTTATAACTGACTCAATGTACACTGCATACAGTGCTGTACAGCAGGTACCAGTGGAACGGTTACTGTTCATCACAAGGGGGTGAAACGCATTCAAAACCAGTCGTCCGTGCTGGGCGCTGACATTTTGAATATTGCACGGAATAATTATCAGTTTGGGTGCTTGTATACACACATAATGTCAATTCGATACAAACAATCCGCCAAAATATCAGTTGTTGGATGTTGGGTGCTAATGGGCGGTTAAATTTTGTCCTACCCATGGCCACACAACGAATGAAATGACACATCAGTCGTCTTGATTTATATAAACCGCCTCAATGAATACATCTTTTCACCTAAGCGCGCATTGCATTATGAGAAAAAAGAGTATCTGAGCACAATGATCCAGGTACACTATTATTACACCTGGCCACCTCTAACACATACATTAATTTGTATCACTACCGATTAGTGTATATGCAAAGCGGCACCCACAGTATGTGGAAGAAGCGGAGGCAGCCATTGCTTTCTATTGTTGGTACTCTAGGTTTTCTTTGTGGTCGGCAAAACATGCGAGACGGTGAATTTCTAAAGATTACGTAACGTTTTGCCTCTCTATCTATATCGAACCTCTTTGGTTCATCAACGTATTGTACACGCGTATTTCCAACCCTGGACTTAGTAATGTTTCGCTTTACTCTAAAATAATATTGAAATACATTTATTTTTAAAAGGCCATGGCTGGATTCGAACCTGTGATACCTGCATTATAAATCGATGCTCTTATCCACTACACTAACGAGGGAGGATGTGGGAGGTGATTGATTTTAATCCTACATAAGCTTTACGGAATAAAGCGATAATACTATTGTGATATGATAGCACTGTATGCAGTGTATACACTGAGTCAGTTATAACAGGTACCTGCTGAATAGCAATAGCATTTACCAGTTATAACAGGTTCCTGCTATGTGAATTGGGTGGACCGACCCAGATGAAGAAACAGAGAATGGCAACGTGGGAATATAGAAGAATGATAGATAGAGACTAATACAGGGGAGACAGAAACAAATAACAAGTAAGAAAATACAGCGAGACGAGATGCAACGCATGGTCAGCTCTTACAAAATATATCAAATATCTTTCTATCTTGATTGTCTCATAAGATATATAATAATTGCCTTCTGAGGTGAGTTTTCTTCTTAATAGTTTGGAATAGTAAACAAGATTTATGACAGTAGTTCACAAATATTGACGAAAGAATTGACCTGACAATTGAAAAACAACATTAGAAGTCATCCTATTTACAGGAGATATTTGTGAGTAAAGTATGAGGAAAACCTACTTATTACAGTCATGTTTGAAAGAGTGGTCAATACTATATTCAGCAAAATTCCAAAAAAATCACGCAAAACCCGGCGTTAACCGTGATCAGAATGTTTGACCTGGATGCCAGTTTACTCAATCTGAATAGGGGAGGTGATAACACCTGAAATATTTTCAACTGCGTGACAATATAACAATGGCCCTGCACTTCTAGATGAAAAGGAATCGGAAGTTTTTCTACTCCGCATACCTGGCCGATTGCCCGGGCCGATTGTTGCATATCGTTAGCTCCATGGTTGCTGAAGTATGTTATCCATTTGTCATTGGTAATTGAGGTGACGTTTTGTTCATTTTCAAGAAAATGTGCAAGTTTAATTTGTGGAAACAGACGGATATATGATTTTAATATTTTTTAATGAATTAACACTTCGTTTTGCCCTCGTCCAAAACAGCATAGAAGAACATCCCCATAGTCTACTACAAATCCAGGGGATGTATTTTTCTTTAATACACTGGTGAATGAGAGCCAAATTAATTGGTATTTTATTTGGACATAATGAGACATATTCCATCCAACAATCAAAAGATTGAATGAACCACATGCCCAATATTTGACTTTTGAGATCCATTGAAGATCCCGAATTATACTGATGTATGTTTTGAAAGCAGGTATATTTGCGCTCAATTACGAACGTCGCCGACATCATACCCTAAAACATTAGTTAAGCCAATGGATTGAATCTGAGTCAATTGATTTGGCAGCGCATATAACAACGCATAGGGATGGTTTGTGTCATAGCGCCAATTTTTTAATCGCAATGGTTTCTCTTCCATCTCCTGATAAAAGTATCCAGGGTTTCCTCATTTTCACAAATCTGTATCTCTACTTATGCCAAAAGCATCACTATTGATGTGGTTTGAGGTACTGAAGAAGAAATCTGCAAGTATCAGTATTAAAATTGGCTTGAGGTAATTAAAAAATCTGAAAGCATATTTGTTGAAGTTCACTCGAGGTACTGAGGAAATCTGTAAGTATCATTATTAAAGGTGTTTTGAGGTACTGAAGAAGAAATCTGCAAGTATCAATATTAAGGGTGGCTTACTGAAGAAATCTAAGAAACAATATTCAAGGTTGCTTGAGGTAAGAAGAAATCTGCAAGTTTCAGTATTAAAGGTGGTTTGAGGTACTAAAGAAAAAATATTCAGTATTAGTATTAAAGAAGGTTTGAAATACTGAAGAAATCTCTATCAGTATTAAAATTGGCTTGAGGTAATTAAAAAATCTGAAAGCATCATTGTTAAAATTCATTCGAAGTACTGAGGAAATCTGTAAGTATCAGTACTAAAGGTAGCTTGAGGTACTGAAATCTGCAAGTATCAATATTAAAGGTGGCTCAAAATACTGAAGAAACCTAAGAAAGAGTATTAACCAGTTACTTGAGGTTCAGAAGAAATCTGTAAGTATCATTATTAAAGGTGTTTTGAGGTACTGAAGAAGAAATCTCCAAGTATCAATATTAAGGGTGGCTTGAAATACTAAAGAAATCTAAGAAAGAGTATTAACCAGTTACTTGAGGTACAGAAGAAATCTGTAAGTATCATTATTAAAGGTGTTTTGAGGTACTGAAGAAGAAATCTGCAAGTATCAATATTAAAGGTGGCTTAAATACTGAAGAAATCTAAGAAAGAGTATTAACCAGTTACTTGAGGTAAGAAGAAATCTGCAAGTATCAATATTAAGGGTGGCTTGAAATACTGAAGAAATCTAAGAAACAATATTAAAGGTTCCTTGAGATACATAAGAAATCTGTAAGTTTCAGTATTAAAGGTGTTTTGAGGTACTGAAGAAGAAATCTGCAAGTATCAATATTAAGGGTGGCTTGAAATACTGAAGAAATCTAAGAAACAATATTCAAGGTTGCTTGAGGTACAGAAGAAATCTGCAAGTTTCAGTATTAAAGGTGGTTTGAGGTACTAAAGAAGAAATCTTCAGTATTAGTATTAAAGAAGGCTTGAAATACTGAAGAAATCTCTATCAGTATTAAATTGGCTTGAGGTAATTAAAAAATATGAAAGCATCATTTTTGAAGTTCATTTGAGGTCTGTAAGTATCAGTACTAAAGGTGGCTTGAGGTACTGAAGAAATCTGTAAGTATCAATATTAAAGGTGACTTAAATACTGAAGAAATCTTAAGAAAGAGTATTAACCAGTTACTTGAGGTACATAAGAAATCTGTAAGTTTCAGTATTAAAGGTGGTTTGAGGTACTAAAGAAGAAATCTTCAGTATTAGTATTAAAGAAGGCTTGAAATACTGAAGGTATCTCTAGGTATCAGTATTAAAGGTACCTTGATGTACTGATATAGAGCTTTTTTGCATAAATCAAGATCAGGTTAATTTTGTAATGAGAAAACGCATCTTGTAGATTTGGAGAATTCGAAAAATCATTAAATGATAATATTGGTCGTGTTGCTATTCTGTTTTTATATTTATAAAAAAAATAAAAGCACCACCAAATTTTATTTTGCCAGCTTGTCCATTATGTGAGTATTTTTTTTCACCTATTTTGATGTTTTATGACTATTTCTTTATGCTTTTAAATGGGTCGCTTTTCATCTCTAATGGCTCCATCAGACCTGGAATTTTCGGGTTATGAAAAGCATGGGAAATGGTCTTCAACAAATTACATTACGCGAACTAAAATGTAACGCATTCTAGAAGTTCATCAAACTCTTACTTGTTTGCACAGCAAAATTCTTACTCGTTGTGTGACTTGTCGGTGCCAGAACTTCTTTCTGAAGAAATGGGGAAGTGTATTTCCTTAGAGGCGACAAAATCACGAAATTAACACTACATTATAACATTTCGGTATGTTTCTTTTTTTCCTGGGGGAACCTGGGAAAAGTCTTGTCTCTGGGAGAATGTGTTCCCATGCCCCCGGCAACGCCACTACCGCTACTTTCTACTCCAAACAAACAAAAACTGCAAATATATAGAACACACGACAAAGGCGAACAAGAAAACAAACAATACAGACAGGGTGGAAATTGCAGCAGTTCTACTTTAAAGGTTACGCATTAGCTGAAACTTGCAATTCAAATAGAGAGCTTATTCCCACGACCATTACAAATACGACGTGCATACGGAAGAAGGCATGTTTTTACACGAGGCGACTAAAGGTGTTAGGCCCGCAAGTAATGATAATATCAATATTATCAATGTTTAAAAGGGTCAATTAAGCATGAGGAGGACTTAACAATAACAGATAGCAGAAGGTTTTGCTTGTAAAACTGTCTCAATGAAAATGTCACAGTTGATACATTCTTTGAACATAAGCGTCGCAGGGTATTCACTCTTTGTACAGACATACGTCATGCAGGTGTGCCAGAAAAATACTGCAAACAACTGTTCCCTGTTTTGACTTATGGTTTGTTTTGTTCGGGTTACAACACTTGGTCGCTCAACTTTGGAGATCTGATTTTGTGACCTCACTTTACTGACTCGACTTTAAGTAACAATAAATTTGCGTTTTTAGCGCCCGACATATAGACCAATAAGTGATCAGCAATATAAGAGAATTTTAACCAAACACACAGAACAATCTAATGGGAACAAGTCTGATTTAAGCAGGAGGAAACCTCAGTACCCTGAGTGAAGCTGCGAGAGTGAGCATGGATCGGAAATAATTTATATATTTTGTTTATAGCTGTGGAGAAGTAGAGCCCACTGTGATTCGAACCCCAGCCCTGGTGCTAAGCCAGCGACGAACTGCTACACGAAACCTTGCTCCCAAACTTTCAATACACTGCTGGTTTGAGGTGGGGGGACCCATCTTGCCCCTAATTTTCATATGTGTTTTCTCACTCACGTGGAAGTTTATCACCGAAAAAATCGGATGTGTGTGTGTCCCTCTTCTTGGCGTTTGGGCCAGACTCCCCATATAATGTTGCTGTGGGGGGTTCACAACTCATCAGCACAGCGAGCGGTGAAGGTTCATGATCTCAGCAATTCGGTCAACGGCGACCACTTCTTGACAGGCAACACAATTTTTGTTTATGCGCATGCGCATTATCAATTAAGTTGATAAAGGAGAGCGCGTGCTCTTCAATCAGATATGTAAAAAAACTCCAAGCGAGTACGATCTTCACACGCTTTTTCCGCAAAGTTCGGCGTTGTAACCGCCCTGCTTCATGCTTGCTCGTGCATTGATTGTATGTAAACACATAACTACAGCATCTATTCAAGTTCCAATTTGTCTTTGACTTTTCTGATTTTGAGCATTCACAAATTAGTGGAGAATGGGCATTTGGGAAATTAATATTATTTTACTTTAAGATAATGTTTGTCAGCCTATTTATAATCTTTTAGAAGATGATGCATGTAAACAAATCATGGTATCTGGTGACCATTCAAACTACTAGTATTGCCAGTATTGGGAGATGTGGTTGTAGTTTTGTTGCATGTCAGAGTCCACTGGGGTTCAATTGAGTCAGAGTCCATCAGGTCTGAGTCTGCGGCGAATCCAAGTCCATGGCATGGGGCCCTGATGTTCGAGTCCATGGGACCCGAGTCCGAGTCCACCGAGCATGAGTCCAAGTCTGAGTGACTCGGACTTGCCAATTGAGTCCGGACGGGTCTGGCTGTCCTAAACTCCACATCGTAGTGCCCCAGCGGGCATAGTCGTTTAGAGCAACGTCGAAACGACGTTGGCACGTCGAAAAACAGGTCGACGGTTTTTATAAATTTACGTCGAAAATGCGAATTGAATCGACGTTTTAAGAACGACGTCAAATCGATTTGCATTTTCAACATAAATAGTGTGTAAATTTCTAAAACTCTCGACGTCTTTTTGACGTTCTAGCGTCGATTGCCCACTGGGGCGCGTCACGCGTCAAATCTGCAACCGATTGCGTCAAAATCGTGTCACTGAGTGGAATGTTCCAGACAACCAGATGTCATGTTCACAAAGGAAATGTAAGACGGAAAACAATACAGTGGGGCTATCTACACAGGGCACCAGATCTGCATCAATGTATGTGGTACTTCCAAGATCCAGATGTGTGTGAACGTGCGTTGGACTGTCTGCACGATGCACATTTTCATGCCGTTACAGCATGCTTGTTGCGACATGTAAAAACAAATCTATCGCGTAAGTGCGTGCACGTCAGTACGTAATAGAATCGTGCGTTATTAAGCGTGACACTGTGTGACGCAATAGAAACTGCGCTAGAAGCGTGTTCCCATCTGCGTTCCCTATATTCGATCTCAAGTTTGAGGGTGACGTGTGACGTCACTGTGCGCGTTATGTTTTGCACCCTAAAAACGCATGCACTGACCTTTCCATTGCAACACGCACGTGATAAAGGCGGCACAATCGAATGCTAAAGCGAATGCAGAGTCACCCTCAATGACTCAAGACCTAACAGAGTATACTCTGTGCTGTGGACTGTGCAAGTACTCCTATGTATGTAATACACCTTGTCCATGCAAGCAATGGATCCGCGCGTGTGAGATAGCCCAGTATGTGTGGTAGCATATATGACAGTTTTGACAGAAAACACCTGTATCATGGGTATATGGTACGACTTTCAACTAGTAGCCTATGTTTACAATCATGATAATACACAATCGTGTATCGTCAAGATCACAGTGCATGCCTAGCCTAGCCTATCTTGCTTCAAATACAATCGCAACTACCGGCTCAGAGCAGCCACTCTGTCTCTGCAGTGGGTGACGAGCTAAATATACTATCCATCTCTGTAAACACAACATCCACTACGCTACTATTTCTCTTCCCATCAAACAACTACTTGTGGACTGCTGAAGCGATGATGGCAACGGCAATTTGAAATTAAAATCCCTAAACTATCCAAATTTCAAGTGCCTTTTTTCTCAAAATTCTTCATCCAACATCTTTTGTTGATGGAAAAGTTGCTCAAAATACGTTTGTCTAGCTATTTTCCAAAAGGTGTAATGTCATGGTTTTGGGTAGATTACATGTAACGGATATGGCCAGTTGAGTCGATTTAGCGGATTGTCGCCATTGGTCTTAACGTATATTCCGCAACTTTAAATCCCAACTTCAGTACGCACTCCTTAATGACCGGGATTAATGACCGTCACCGCCTGGCACAGCTAGTCTGTTTTGCATTCCCAGCATATGCCGTTACCCATTTATACTCCTGGGTGGAGAGACCCGATCGGGTCATCAAACATATTCCCCCAGCCTTGATCCTAACCCTCAATCGTCAACCCTAAACCTAAACACTAACCCTTAATTTAACCTTAAATCGTGTCAAAGCCACCCGATCGTTTCTAGTACTCTCATGCCATTTATTTATAATAACCTTTAACTGAAGCAGCCTCAGGATTCTCGCCTCACGTGTTTTCTTGGTTCCGCTTCTTTCGCTATCGGTGGTATGGAAGTACTAGAAAAATGTTGAAACGGTCTTATCTCGGAGGTAATCGGATCATCAAAGTGGGGTTACAAATAGAGTAACCCGGTTTGTTCTGTCTGTGTTAAAATATACAAATACGGGGGGGGGGGGGGGGGTTAGTTGGGGTTCAAATAAGTCAAAACCAGAAAGTAGTGAAGCTTCAAATGGCAAATTTTTAGTCGGATTTCGACTAAGTAAACTAATCAACAACACGACACATGCAATTAATCTTAAGTATTGAATCTGTTGTACAAAAAGGGAAGGGTAATGTAATTGATGAAAAACGTTTAAAACGGTTTAAATTAATAACGACGCAAATAACACTCAAATAGAGCATAAAATGCAAGGAAACAAACTATAAAAATGGAAATAGTGTCAATTACAGCGGCAGTTAAACCTTAACGCTTACGCACTACGGGTAAAACTTGAAATTTAACTCGAGAGCTTATTCCCACGACCATTACAATAAGCATACGATTGCTTCAAAACTAGGGCGACCAGAAGGTGTTGGACCCGCAAGTAAGGATGGTATCAATACTGATCAATGTTTAATAGAGTCAATTGAGCATGGTAAAGACTTTAACAAGAACCAGCAGCGGAGGTGGAATGGCCCAAATTTGAAAAAAAAAAGTTACCCAGTTTTCAAAATGTGCGTGAGTGGGGGAAGGGGGAAGGTGTACCCCAAGATTTCCCCTATGACAATAGCAGATAGAAGGTTACACCTGTGCGGACTGCCTGATAAAAATACCAATGGCATTCCAATATAGGGAAGGATAATGTGGTATGCGTCAACAATCGGATGACTCTTGGCGTTCAATGGAAGGGTGGTATAGATGATGTGACACTGGTGTTTGTTACAGACACACATCTCACTGATCGTACCCGAGTGATGGTTAACAATGACCAAGCAGCATATTGTTAACTACTCAGTTCCTCAGGCTCCATTGTAGGCCCTCAAGGTTTCATAATGTATACTCATCCTTTCGGTAACATTATTAGGAATTAATAATGTTGACTTTTACTTTTATGCCAATGATACTAAGCTTTTCTGTGTGTTTGACCCAAAGATTCCAGATGATTGTGAGCGTGCTCTTCGAAAACTTTCAAGCTGTATATCTGACATAAACATCTAAAAGTCCAAAACATGCTGCAGATGAATTAAGAAAAGACAGAATTTATTGTCTTTGCCACACCCTGTGTTTTGAAAAATCTGCCTTCAATACAGTTAGATCTGGTGACATCTCCGTTCTTGCATCTGTGTACTGAAAAAAAATACTCAATGCTGAGTAAAAGGACACGGCTCTGCTGTTGAGTAAAATCTTAGTCAAAGATGAGTAAAAGTTGAGTCATTGTTAGGTAAAATATACTCAGCTTTGTGTAAATTTACTCAACTTTGACTAAGATTTTACTCAACAGAAATGGTTGTGAACTATTTTACTAAACATTTTTGGTACGTGTAAATAATATTGGGGTTATGTTTGATTCCACCATGAGTATGTCAAATCAGATTGGTGTTATCTGTAAAAGTGTAAATACCATATTCGTACCTTATTGTATTTTAAGTATTCGCTGTAAGGCGCCGTGTTCTGTGTAGAGCGCCATATTAAATGCATTTTATTATTACTATTATATTATTATTTATTATTATTATTAGCACACCGTCGCTTGGCCAATCTTTTGCTAAATTTGGGCTAATGAGTTGAAAATGAGGGGCATACGAAATGAGAATCATGAAGAGTCATTGCCCGAAGAATCTGCACATATCCCCGACATCATCAACAGTAGTTCCCCTGGCATAGAGAAGCAAAATGACGATTGCCGATCATATGGCGTTTTGTTTGCATCACACTTGAAAATATTGAGCCATAAATATCACTGGTACAACAAATTTCCACAATACTAACCATGCAAACCCTGGATTTGAAAAAAAAAACACATTTTAGTAACAATGTATAAATATCAATGACGTGCATTATTTTTTGAAGTGCTTTGCTGCAACTTATCCTTATCATTACGAACGGGATTTTATTGTAATTGAGATGACTGGTGCCTTTCGATGCGGTAATTTTGTAACGATATTATTTGACGTCATCATTTTATTACATATATGTATTACCTTGTAATGATGGATTAGACATATTTCTTATATTCATGTTGCCCTGAGGGACTAGGTGTCTCAGACTACATTTCACCTGTATGTATGATTAATTTACATAAGTGCAAATTCACCGAATGTTATCTAATATCTTGCATTGCAGTAATTTTGGTTACCCTGGACAAAATAACGGTGAGTTCATGAGAAGTGAGTCCAGAAAATGTTTGCAAAGAATCCCAAATCGCGTTTGGTCGATATTTTTAGTTTTTGACGCATAGACCCAAAACAAGCAAATTGTGAATATTTCTAAATAGAAAAAACTTAAAATCCAAAACAAGCAAAATGTGAATATTTCTAAATAGAATAAGGTTAAAACCTTGACAAAAATTTTATATCTTGAACTCGAAATCTGGGGTGGGATAGATTACGTGGGACATTCCCATTGTCAAAGAGTGGGGGACAATCCCTCAATCTCATAGCAGAATGTTCAATAATATGCCTATTGGTATCATTGGACGCGCCTGTCAATACCATTTTTGTCATTAATTTCCCTCAAATTAGCAAGTTAGATTATATGAATTCATTTCAACTTCATTTAATACATAGGTAAATTGACAATTGTAATATGAGTATCAAAGTATCAAAATTAATATACATACTATCTCAAGGAGGAGATATAAGACACACACACCCCAAAACAGGGAACAAGTCCGGTTTGAGATTTGCAGATTGGACAAAAAATGACCCCAAAATAAATTCATAGCTTACGGAATTTTCGAGAAATGAACGGTTTTCTAAAAACCACAGAAGTAATTTGATGTACACACACTGGCCAAAAGTATTGCAACATGCAAAAAACGAAATTCGTAATCACAAATTGATTTCAAATTGTACCATGTATTCTTTACCACATCTTACGTATAAAATGTCAACGTTCTGGTTTTCATACAGATGTTATTCCCCAGAATCCAAGAGGGTGAAAACATGTTTGATTTGATTGTCATGTTCCATAAATATGGCGAATTACAGGAACTGCGAACGATAACTTGCCGTTTGCACTCCAGAAGGAATACAGACACAGAAACAAATAAAATGGCTTCAAAATGGCCGCTTAATGAATTGTTCGGGTTCGTTAGGGTTTATTTAAATGTTTGCAGGAAGACGGTGGTCTTCGAAAAATGTGTGAAAAATTGAAGACATCAAAATGCTACTCGTCTGATAAATCACGTGGTTTACATAAATCATGTCTAATTACGTGTTCACAGTGCATGACAAAGAGCAAAAATGTAAACGGTGCGATTAAAAAGTTGTTTTCAAGTTATCATGTGACCGCTTTCTCGTCATTAAATTTCCCGAGTCCAACGGCCCTGGACGTGCTCCCGTTTTCTATTGACATTATCTCATTTCCGGTCCATACAACCACTCCGATTGTTACTCTAAAAATTTACAGTAGACCCTGAAAACCCCATATAATCCATTTAGTGATAATTTTGCAACCATTTTGACGTTCCTGTGCCTGTATTCCTTCTGGAGTACAATCGGCAAGATATCATTAGCTGCCCTCTTTAACCCGCCATATTTAGGGAACATGACAAGCAAATCAACGTTTTTCGCACTATTTGATTCTGGGAAACCGCATCTGTCTGAAAATCGTAATTCTGACAATAATTACGTAATGTGTAATCACATTTTTCTTTTAAATTGCACTTTTTGTTTTCACAGTACAGGTACCTATCAGGCTGTAGAAATTAATTGTTCATTTTTTAAGAATGTGGAATACTGATTTATATAACTTTTCACATAATTTACGGGTATAGGTAAGGAGAGATCAAAAGTGAAAGAATTTTTATGTTAGTGACCACCTTTTTTATAACAATTTTGTGCTCTAAATGTTCACTTTCTTTGGATTAAATTGTAACATTTCAAACAATGTTTCTAAAAATAGTAGTATGAATAATATTAACTTATTTTGGAAAGCTCTTTTTGTAGAACTGAAAGATTAGATAGGCCCACCCAAAAATTAAAAGCATCACCGAGTGTTCCTGTTTGCGTAAGAAATTAGAGCTCAGTTCAATTTGACATAACGGTTGTAACATTGTGTGTCAAACTTTTTTTTTTTTCTGTGAAATTTTTTCAAGTACACAGACAGCTATTGTAACCATTTCATCTTGGTATTCATGGCGCTGGTGCAGTGTCTAAATAAGGTGCAATTCTAGCAATGTACACTGCCTACTTTTCGGACAGAGCAGGACAGTTCATAAGTGTAACAGTGTGACAATGTTACAACGTTACATTTCCCCCATAGACTTACGTGTACGGATAATTTTCAGACATTAAGGTAGAAAATTAATAGGTTTTAATCCATCTCTTTACATAGAAATAAACATGAATAAAAAAAGTAATAACAAAATAGTTTACAAAATGCTGTTTAATCAGCTTGACATTTTGGCACGTGATTATAGTTTAGGTACTTTCCTGTGAAAACACCATAACAAACATCTGCCTACTGGTGTCCCACAGTACCTAAAACGTATGATCTGTCATTTTGATACCCAACTTTTTAATTGTGGACGTTTTAAAAATGCACCCTAAACACGAAGTTTGATATGATTTCACTACCCTAAACAAGCTTTTTTATCCTTCTTAAATCATATTGAAAAATTTAAAATTAAATGTATTGCACAAACAAAACAAAAGTACAATAGATTTACATTTGTTTGAACATAATATGGCTTTTTAATTTCCACATGCACAGCACAATAAAAAACCAGCAGCAAGGTCAATACTATACAAGAGCACATTGAATCATAGCAACCGCTATTAGTGTTCCACATAAAGGTGCTTGCTTCGATTGTGATCTATCGGGTTATATACTTGGATATGAGAGCCTGGCCACTGTACACACAAACCATCAAGTACCGTGCGGAAACAAATTGGGGGTTTGATGCTAGACGCAATAACTCATAGTGCAACGCCCTATTCCACTACTGTGCTAATATGTGATTGGTTACCATTAAAACGGTAGTTTTTAACCTGTATCTTGGGAAGAAATGGATTTGGAAAGCGGAAACTTCAGGACGACAATGAGAAAAATAGGCCTTCATCGGATATCAAAATGATAATACTTCGGGTAAATAAGGGGGTCCCAAAGACGCTCGGAAACCACACCTTTAACTAAACACACTATTGATCTGACATTGTCATGTAACACAGTATCATCCATACATGGCATTAGTGGTTTGTGTTGGCTAGCTCACGTCTAAACTACTATTAAACCACTTTACAAGACACCTCTTATTAGGGGAACATATCCCCAGAATTCCTTGAAAAATGGTTTAATATCAGAGCAAAATTCTAGGATGAAAATTCGTACCTCGATCATTTTTTAAGGTTCTTAATTTATCTCTGTACCAAGAGGCTCAACATTGAACAAAAAATAACCAAGAAGTATTCACAAAATGATGTTAAAGGTGCAACGATAAAATTGAGGTATACATATTATGTCATAGGTAGTGATTTCATATAGATTAGACAATCAAAGATTTTACCTTGTATTTGGCTAAGAAATGCCTTCGGAATCTGAAGAAATACTCGGTAAAATTGCGTGAAGCAACATCTAACCGAGAAGCAACATCTAGCCTTAAAAGTGAAAACAAAAGGTGCTTTTTATTTGCTTTCATTTCAATACAATACGTAGGCTGAATTTTGTATTTGCTCCTATACGAAATTAAATATTTCACAATTTTTGTACCAAAGAAATATTTCTAAGCTTAATCCTTTCAGTTGGGATATTGCCGAAAAGCTTTGCACCAGTATAAAAATCAGGGCTTTCGATTTTTTCGTGATACCTGATAATGTGAAATCTCTCGTTACACCTTTAATGAGTTTGAAATTGTTGACACAATGTTACATTTTAGGTACCTTCACTGTAAAAACGCCCAAGTTTCTTTCCATAGCAACCTAAAATCTTAATACTTCGTTTCCTTGGTTATTAAAAATCTATTATGGTTATGAAGAAGTTTTCGTATTATTGATGATTCAAAAGTATTATGTGGGTTACAGTTCAAGCTGATATTTTTAGCATAATTATATATGAAATAAACCAGTGAAATTGTAAAATGTGAAGCTATTGAGGTCTTGGCATTGTTAAGGATACAATAGCTTGCAGTTAATTTACTGAGATGAAATCTGCTGTATTTTCCCCTTGACTTATTATATATTATATTTCCTACTTAAGTGAAGAATAACCTACTTTTCCCTCCCATCAAACAGTGTGCATGTGGAGGTATTATATAAAATATATTAATATATATATATTAATATATATAATATATATATATATATATATATATATATATATATTTCGCTAATATAGATGTTGGGGGGAAGGTTTTAATATTCATAGGTTTTTAATGAGTTGTACTACGGGCTGTCTATAACAAAAATCTTCTTAGAGACAGCCCGTATGACAAAATCTCAAAATTTGAATAAATTTGCATAAATTTGCATAAATTATAATACACTTCTATTGTTATTATAACGGAATAAATCGCAACTACAAAGGAAGGCGTTAGGGGGAAGGCTATATTTCCCCCTAACGCCGTAATGAGTGAATATCAAAAGTTTTTTTTTTTTTTTTTTTTACTGTAAAAACGCCCAAGTTTCTTTCCATAGCAACCTAAAATCTTAATACTTCGTTTCCTTGGTTATTAAAAATCTATTATGGTTATGAAGAAGTTTTCGTATTATTGATGATTCAAAAGTATTATGTGGGTTACAGTTCAAGCTGATATTTTTAGCATAATTATATATGAAATAAACCAGTGAAATTGTAAAATGTGAAGCTATTGAGGTCTTGGCATTGTTAAGGATACAATAGCTTGCAGTTAATTTACTGAGATGAAATCTGCTGTATTTTCCCCTTGACTTATTATATATTATATTTCCTACTTAAGTGAAGAATAACCTACTTTTCCCTCCCATCAAACAGTGTGCATGTGGAGGTATTATATAATATATATATATATATATATATATATATATATATATATATATATATATATATATATATATATATATATATATATATATATATATATATATATATATATATACATATATATATATATGTACTAGAACACACACTCATTTGAGAATCAAGAATAATACAGTGGTTAACCGAATATATAGGAAATCGGAGATAAATAAATAAATACAAACATTTTAACTTTATTGTGTATGTAGTCTTATGCAAACAAATCTGGTACCTCTCAAGTTGTCAAAATATACAGTCATAGAGTTATATACCTCTATGTATACAATACAATACCGTAGCCACCATTACTGCCCTTTGAGTTAATCCGTTATTCGTTATCTTCTGCACGTGGAAATACTAAATGACCACAAAATCAGGCATTTCTATTTTTATTCAAGAAAAACGGAAACAAATAGCTTATCTCTTGTTATTCTTCCGTATACATTAAGATACGTCTACTGCATGCATACGCTGCAGCAAGTTTCATCTGTGAAAAAATTTTAAAGAAGCTGATTTCAACTGATTTTGGTAGCTATGGGTGTCAACATTTAAAAAAAGTGAGTTATCGTAGGGGTGGGGAAATTGGTTTTTCGACAAAGGTCAATAACAGGGGTCAAATTTTGAAATTGATCCAATCATGTTGAAAAGTATACCAAGTTAATAGTTTAATCATAAGGATTCCAAAAAGGTATAGCTTGTACTATCTGGAGTTATAGGCTAAAAACAGCAAAAATCAATAAAAAGGGTAATTTTCAGTTGTACAGGGGTCAAATTTTAAAATTATTCCGATTTGGATAAAAAACGGTGCAAATTATAGATGGAGCTCAGGATAAAAATAATAGTTTTAAGTGTCTTAAATGCTTACTTACCGAAGTAGGGGGAAACAAGGTCAAGCCCCATTGAATGCAATGGATGTTGACCTTTGGTGACCGACGATGACACCCAGCTCTACCTGACGTTCCACCCTCGGGAATGCGAAGCAGCTATGAAGAAGATTGAATCATGCAATTCAGATATCAGATCCTAGTGTAAATCCAACAACTGATAGATAACAAGAAGACATAGAATTATACTTTCGTTCTCATTTTAACAGATCGACTAGTACCTCTCAGCCAACCATGATCATTGGCAATTCCGCCATTCATCCGTCAGCCGACGCACGGAACCTAGGTGTCATGTTAACAAACTTATGGCTGATTGAGTTAAAATAGACAGTTAAATCTTACACAACTACTCAAGTTACTAAAATTACATATTTAAAACAATCAGCTATGATGATGCAAATGCTCAAGCACAATAAACTTACCCCAGAACAATAACCACCCCTGGGGTTTGTATAACCCTTGAAGGAAATATCCCAGATAGGGCAAACTATCTGGGATATATATAACAATAAATGTGTTAATAACAATACATAATTCTCTGTTTAACTTAAATAAAACCTAGCCTTTAGATTGTTTGAAGTTTGACGTTTTGGGACCAAACTAACGGTTATGTTTTCATCTTCTGTAAGATTTGAACAGGATATACTTGTACCCACAAGGTGACCGCTGGAACGAAACAATGACTACCTCCATTGCATGTTACTATGTTTAAACTGACTTGCAAATTCCATCGAGTCTGCAAGAAAATTAAGATTGTAATTGCTGTTTATATTCTGTCCGTAAACGGCACAGTAGCCTATGAGACACTAGTGATAAATAAGCATTTGCTCATAACACCAAACACAAGATCGGAAACTCAATTTTTGGAATCAGGCTTTTTCCAGGATATATAGTAAAGTATAAATAAAACAGAAGCTACTAAATTCACGAAGTACATCTTAAATCAATAAAAATAAGCATGCCGAGAAACCCTCAAACACGAGGGGAGGTGGAGGCTGGGATTTCAAGAGTTGTTGAGTCAAACAGTTGCGACTGTCCCTGACAAGTGTCACACAGGGCTGCAAAGATGGTCCTTTGCATTTTTCCCGGCTATTCCTTTTAGCACGTCTCGGATAAGCCGTTGGCTCCGATAGAATTTGTATGTGATATGCATTGCATGTAATATATGCAATCAATATATCATATCTATGTATGCTGATGGTAATCTATTTAAGAATTTGTCGACTAACGGGAAACTTGCATAATATTTGCTTGCTCACCGATAAATTCTGATAGCTACGCAGAATGAAAAATATGTTATGTAATTGTTTTGTCCTTCAAATGCGATGAGGTCTAGTCTTAAACCTAAGATCGAAAGACTATAAAATACAGAGTTGCATTTCAAAGCCAAATTAAGATGCCTACTACTTTACTACCCGCTGTTAACAAAACCTAATAGTGTATTGCACTGACTGAAAAAGTATAAGTAATGTCGACTTGCTGAACTAAAAAGTTGTGTAATTGTAATTGCCAATGTTTATGGCAACGCTTACCCTCTTGCTCTTCATGAACAGAATTAAATGAGATATTCGTTTTAGATTGTTTAAAAAGTATTCCAAATACTCTATGCACTGTTAGGTTTATACAAGATGCACGCTGATATTTTTTTTAGCTTGCCAACATACTTGTCGATACTCTTGCAGACTCTTGTGCTTCTGACAAATATACGGGTTTCAATCTTCTTCAATCTTCAATGATATCATCCTAACAATACATAGCTAACACATAACTAATACAGGGCCAGTCACATCTTTCATTGTGTGTTAGCTTTTTGAAAAGCATACAGGCATTACTTCACACATTTGCTATTGTATGTGTTAGTCTACCTGGCACCTGCAAGATCAATATCTTGAAACAGGTCTATAGAGATGATTTCCAAATATGCAATAGCAATTGTGTGAAGTAATGCCTGCATGCTTTTCAGAAGCATGACAACACACAATGAAAGATGTCACTAGCCCCCGGCTACAACGGTAAAGAATAGGGCACTCAATTCATTTGTCTCTTTTTTCTTTACGCACCATTAGTTTCACGCTTTATTCCGTTATCGTCTATGGAGTCCGGACTGTGGCTCCCGTCGGACTATAATTACTTTCACACCGAGCAGGCAAGTCAACCTAAAATGATGAACACTACATCAGCTACTCCTACAACCCGATATCCTCTGATGCATAGACTTTCTGGTTTGGTCCAATACGGGAGTTTCCGTAACCTGATCCATCTGACACACTTTTTTTCTGACACACCTTAACAGAATAAACCTGTGCTTTATTCCGTGAAGGGTATCAGAATTCATAAGTGTGTCAGATGGAACAGGTTACGGAAACTCCCTCCAATACCACCATATATCTACCATAAACATTCTTAATTTTGCTCTCCGAAATCCTGAAAGGTAAGGTTTTTTCCTTATCTGCAATTTAGAAATGGCTATAAGGTAATAAATTTTGAAGGTCATACTGGGATAAAAGTTTTTCAATGCTCCAATTAAAGCAATAACAGCACATTGTTTTGAAGAGCGTCCCCAATTTTCCGGATATTTTAAATTTTTTGCACAGTTGCATTGGTAATTGACAAGTTAACAATACCTGTGAATGGCAGAGCTCAAAACTCTATGTGTCGCCAAAAGAGAGGAAGGAATTTTGTAGGCCAATGTCTAAGAATAATTAATATTCGAGAGATCTCGATAATAATTCAACGGCTACTGGGAAAACGTCTTCCAATATAAAATAGCCGGGAAATTGCGCCATATATGTATTTACGCTCATTAGTTGTTCCGTCGATTCAGGAAAGTCAACTTAGCGGTCATGTTCGTGAAGTGGTACTATTTCATCATGGACGGACATAAATTTGGCGTTTCCAGCTCCGTTGAGATTTATGTTGCTTGTTTTGGTAATTGTCTAGTAAAATATCCCTGTGTACATGCGCCATACAAGAAGGGATTTTGTAATTAGATTCGGGGACCCCGATCTCAATTAAACGGCAGCGCTGAAAACGTGAAATTTCTGTCTGTCCATAGCACAATCTCACTAGAAAATTATTCTAACTTGCCCGCGGCTTTCGTGAACCAACGGAACAGCAAATAAATGAGCATGACACTACATTGGGTGTTGCTGGATCCCCTTCGGGTACCAAACCATCCTACTGTCATTCACAGAAAGAAGGCCAAGAATGAACTGAGATCTGCAATCGGAAGTTTGAGGGCCACTGCAAGAAGAAGAGAGCATGATGCAATCATGGAGGCTGATGGTAATGACAAACAGCTATTCTACAAACTTATCCAAAAACAAAGATCTGGTAAATCTACCTATACGGATACTCTTGTCATTAATAACAATAGAATGGAGGGTGATGAACAGGTGCTTCGGGGTTTCAAAAATTATTTTGGTGAACTAGCTACACCAGAGGATAGTAACGACTTCTCTGACGATCTTAAGGAAGTCGCCGACTATAAGGAGGCAATTCTCGCTAGCATATTTGATGATGCTCGGTTCTGTACGCCTATTGAGCCTATCACCATGGAGGAAATGATAAAGATTATCTCATCATGTGCTAACGGCAAAGCTCCCGATGCCGATGGAATCTCTGGTTAATTTTGAAACAGCTTTATAATTACCCTACAACCTCGCTTAAGTGGAAGGATGCCAAATGCTCTACTATATCAGTTGGAAGAACATGTACAGGACCACAGAATTGGAACCATCAATATACCTGCACCGACATGTGCTGATGACATGGCTATTATAACCCACCATCCTGCCCACATGCAAGCCGCAATCGACATTGTTGATTTGTACTCGAGAGAACATCGTTATAGAATTAATCCAACTAAAGTGCTACCCTCGCCTACAATACTAATGGCCTGAGACCTCCCATCACATTGAGGAATCAAGATATCCCATATCCTGATGAGTACGTCCACCTTGGTATTGATCGATCTTATACAAACTATACCAATATCGATGAGAGGAGATCCAACTAGCCGAAAACATATTTATGGTCTCATGGGTGCTGGCATGCATGGTAAAAACGGTCTTTCACCACAACTTTCTTGCCATTTATGGAAAATCTATTTCTACACCCACAAATGTTGTTTGGCTTGAAGTTACAACATACAAGAGCTCCGACATAATTACTTGAAACATTCTCAGATTGAAGACCTTACGCAACTACAGCTACAGTTTCTTCCTAGAAAAACCAGTCCGCGCTTGTATCAGGCAGTTTATGGGCTACTTGGAGCTAAACCAATTGAAGCCGTGGTTGACCAATTTTCACCCTCACCCACTTTGGCAACATTCCTCGTATAGAAGGTTCCTCGAATTGGACCTAGCTAGAAATACAGTTTGCTGTGAAGAATAACAAAGATAGAACTGTTTTAATACATGTCAAAATGTTGCTTTGCAAATATGATCTTCCTTCACCCTATGGAGCTTTTTAGGAGAATTCCCCGAAAAAAAAGTCTGGAAGGAATAACCAGTGGTCTACTGGGCTGTTAAATGCTCTGTGGAATCAGGAAGGGCAATAAAACTTGCGTCACTCAAATCGTCTCTCAGGTATCTCAACATTGGACAACTAATATTGGGGTTGTGCATCCTGTAAATGGAGTACTTTAAAGCTGGCAACCCAAGAGATGTCGAAATGGCTGCTGTCAAGGCTAGATTGTTAACAGGGACGTATGTCTTACAAGCAAATCGTGCAAAATTTAACCAGTTCAACGTTGACCCACAGTAAAAAATTTCCCCCCCCCCACCCCCCCCTGTGGGGAAAAAAGAAGCTGAAGATAGGTTACATTTTCCTATCATTTTTCTTCGTGCAAAGCCTTAGACAACCAGAAGGTGTACCATATTGAAAAAGATCTGTGACCTGTTGAATGCAAATTACTTCACTGAGGATGTACGAACCATAGTCGAAAACCAGTCATGATGCTACAACTTATACTGGACTGTACCACAAATCACTGCACGATATTGTACCGGCCAGATCAGTATGTTTGTGATATCATCGACCAGCCTCTAACTGCTTTGTTATCTTTCATGTCCAAGAGGTCCTCATTGATGAAAATATAGTCCCTAAGGAATGGTCCTTTTAATGACCCAGTATTGTCCTTCCGCGGTTAATCTTTTTCGCTACTTACAAACAACATATAACGAGCACTGGTCTGTGAATAACCGGATTATACAGTATAGGCCTAACTTTGTTTCTACGTTTGTTAAAGGAGAACCCGTTCAACGAATAATATCAAACAATATACAACAAACTAATTATTCACCACATATCGAATGGTTTTTTCATAGAAAAACGGATATTAACCCTAACAATGGATTAAAACCCTCTTGTCTGACCATGGTTCTCTTTAAAACATCGCGCTAGTATATAACGTATTATGCGATACAACCGGCAACGTTTTAGGTCATACAGCCGATAGGAAATAAACAATTATGAACGCATCATGTGTGAAGATGTAAACGCTACTGTGCCGTCCGTATCGCTTAACACATATAATTATCCCATATACAGTAGCAGGAATTTCAAATAGCGCATGGTCAGATTAGATCAAAATGCTTTTAATTTTCGGTTTTATGGTTAGTATACTTCCGTTTTTTCCATGAAACCACTCCATATGATTGTCAATAATTGTTTTTTATAATAAGCAGTAAAATATTTTGTAAGTTATTCTTGATAAAAGTTATCCTTTAAGAGGCCCAGGAATGTAAAACTTGTGACTTATGTGAACTAAATGTCCTGTATTTGTTATATTGAATTTTATCCTGTTGTTGTACTGGCCCATCTTAGTCTGCATAACAAAATATTAACCTTTATATACTTTTTACTTAAATATCCTGGTACCGTGCAATATATAATTTCTTAGGTTTGGGCATTGGTACTAATTGTGGCTTAATGTATTTGCTCGTTTGTAGTGGGCATTAAATTTTATGTGGCAAGTTTGGTGGCATTTTGTCCCATCACATCTTTCATTGGTGATTACCACTGTCGGCAGATGGATGTTTTTTTGTATGGTGGGTGGTTTTTTTTCCTGTGCCTATGAAATGGTCTCGCGTAACCCTTTTGTTGTTGTGTTTTGGGCGAACTAACCCGTAATTGTTTGATGTTTCTTCATTACAAATGCAAACACTTGTTTGTTGGCGCGCCTGATGATAGGCGGGATTTCCAGTCAGCCAACCAACCAACCATGGCGCTATTTCCCGGCTTATTTTCATATTGGAATGACGTTTTCAGCGACGGTTAAAAAATTATTATCGGGATCCGATATTATTATTATATCCAATTTCCTTCGTATTCAAGGAAGGAGAACACATAAGAATTCGAGTTTTTACATTGACGATTAATCTCTCCAAATTATTGAAAATTGGGGGCGCCTTTTAAAAAAAAAAAACTTGAAAAATGCTAAAGGCCTAGTCTAAATACTTTATTTTGATACCATAAAGCATATTCAAGTGTTTAAAACAATGGAAGCCAAATAAATTGCACTAGTATGCGGTATGGTGTTAATTTACTGTACGTGTTGTGGGTTCCTAAACTAGTATCAAAAAGTGTTTTTTTAATCTTGTTGTTATATCGCTTTATAATAAATTTTACTTTGTCATACAATGTTCTTGACAGAATCATATACTAGTCCCGAGATGTACGTCTGATATAAAGTGGTACTAAAATTCTAGTGCAAATGGGGACGAGGTTGTGGGATCGGGTCACCTCCCTTTAAAAAACATGACTACAATGATTCTTTTAGTGAACATACCTATATTACTACTAGCTGGCTACCGACAATTACATTACCATGGATGTTTTTAACGTTCCACTATTTACCACACCTAGAGGTAAATATTGATCATGAGGGAATTTCAAATGTCAGTGTCGCTTGCTAATTTACATGTACAACCAGCGAGGTCAAATCCCTAAAGAATACTATAACAATAAGAGACTATAACCTGGTCAGTCTTTTGTTGTCATTTGCTTATACGCTAAAACGCACTATGGCCTTCCTGAAAGGAGACATATTATGTGTCTGGCATATCGTTTAATATTCCTGAAGATGTCTTGAGCTGTACCAATCGTTTTGTTGAATACACTTCTTACTAAGGCAGCAGTGTGCACTGGAGACTTTAAATGATTCCACTGTCAGTAGAAGACAAGTATATAGAGATAGTGCCTTGAGGTGGAGGAAACAGTTCTCAAAATTAACTGAGAAGTCTTACTTTGTTTTACTAACATCATTCTTTGGCTCTTCTCTACCCAGGTGTATACATGGATACCAGACATTACCCAATACTGGGAAGGTAACAGGCTCTTATTGTACAGGAGGTGTCCCAATCCCCCTACCGCCACGTTGTATGGAGTAGTCTGGTCCAATCGATTCGAAAAAGAGATGGGCATTCCGTTCCCGTGGACACAGGTCCGCCAGTTTACCTTTACCTTTTTGTTTAAAAAAAATTGTGCTATTCTGGAGTTGGTAGAGCCCAGAATTTGCAAAATTACACCTGTTTTAAAAGTTTACAGACACTTAAAGGTACCATCAGTGATTTGCTAAATCGAAAAAATAATTAAAAATCAGATTTTTGAATGTCTGTAACAAGTGCATGTACCCGAACATATCCCGCAAATGATAAGGCCAGCAAAACCTAATAAGGACAAAATCGGTCATTATTGTCCGTACTTACACTTACTACAATACGCACCTGAATGGAGAGTCGTATCTTTGAACACTGCCGTTTTCTTCCTTTTCTGTTAATTCTTCAGTTGGAAAAAGAAACTTATGAGAATTCTACAGGCTTATACTCAACTTTTAAGCTATTCCTGCAATATTTTGAATCTTCTGGGTGAATCAGTGATTGGCTTTAAATAATGTGTTCCTCAGCGCAAACCTACACCAAAGTAATCAAAGATTTTCACAATTCACCCATTTGTCAACGGAATCCTTTAATTCAATGTTCTGAATCGGTAGTAGTACCTAAAATTGTGAAAAAGTCACCTAATATTTCAAGATTACACGGTGACATTTATGTGCTGTTCCTCAACCTACACCCACACCAAAGTAATTAAAAAAAAATCACAATTTACCCATTTGTAATTGAACCCTTTAATACAATTTTTATGTATCTCACAGATGATAAAATATTCCATTAACAACCTATACATTTTTCAGATCAATTACAACAAAAGCAAAGAGCAAAGGATGCATCCGTGCATGTCTTTGCTGTAATAAACCTATCACACAATCCAGGTCTTAATTATGACTTATAAGAAGAACAAAACACGAGTTTGTGGCTTGCTTTCATAATCATATCAATTACAGAAGATTCTTTTGTTTACGGTGTTGTTTTCATAACCTTATCTGTGCTGAACTACATTAATTTCCCAACATTTCATCTCGAATTATACTATTGAATCTAAAGTCAATATATCTGAAGTTCACAAGTAGAAAAATTAGCTTGTTGGCATATTTATTCTATGACGATTTGCCTTCCGGGCATTGCTGATCAAGTTAACAACCGGACACTTTGCAGTTATTTCAGTTCACTGCCTTTATTGCACTTATTATGCAAATGGTAACCCCAAACCACTATGCAGGCTCAGGAGGTTATTTTAGTTTATTACCTTTATTGCATTTACTATGCAAACGGTAACCCCAAACACCCATGCAGGCTTAGGAGACTATTTAGTTTATTAGCTTTATTGCACTTACTGTGCATGGTAACACCAAACAGCCATGCTGCCTCAGGAGGTTATGATATAATTTCTTACCTTTATTTGGACTTGCTGTGCAAACGGTAACCCCAAACAGCTATACAGGATCAGGAGGTTATTTTAGTGTATTACCTCTATTGCACTTACTGTGCAGATGGTAACCCCAAACAGTCATACAGGCTCAGGAGGTTATTTTAGTTTATTACCTTTATTGCACTTTCTGTGCAAATGGTAACCACAACTGCCATGCAGGCTCAGGAGGTTATTTTAGTTTATTACCTTTATTTACACTTACTGTGGAAATTGTAACCCCAAACACGCATGCAGGCTCAGGAGGTTATTTTAGTTCATTGCCTTTATTATGCTTACTGTGCAATGGTAAACCCAAACAGCCATGCAGGCTCAGGAGGTTATTTTAGTTTATTGCCTTCATTGCACTCACTGTGCAAACAGTAACCCCAAACAGCCATGCAGCCTCAGGAGGTTATTTTAGTTGGTTACTTTTATTTCACTTTCTGTGCAAACGGTAATCCCAAACAGCCATGCAGGCCCAGAAGGTGGAACCAGGGCGATGTCGGGCAGTCAGGGGAGTTCACTCTACCCTGTTCCAAATTGACTGCAATGAAGATGTACAGGTATGACTCTCTGTATATGAGACCTACATCTTGTCCTAAGGACAAGGTGCTTTCATGACATGCTTGCCCAATTTCATATGAACCATGGAGAGAGTGGGATTTTGATTTTAAATAAATAGCTCTGAGAAATTAAATCAAAAATGCAAATTAGCTTATTAGTATATTCACTAACATGCAGATATCTGGACACCAAAGTATGCAGCACCAGAAGTCGTCACGGTCTACAATTCTACCAAGTTTACAAGTTGCTGCATTTTGTTGGTATACAAATCAGCTCATTAATATTAATTATCGTGGCGATATCTTGCAGCAAAACAGCACCAGAGGTCATGGTCTGCAACTCTACCAATTTTAAAGTTCATGGGTTGTTACGTATCATTGCTTTTCTGGATTGATTAATGAACAATCAAAGACTACTACCCTAAATAACAGGTTGCTGTGTTTTGTTGGTTCAGCCATGGAGTTATTCAGCGGATTAGGGAAGGGGTTATTGTTTACGCCAGGGGAATGGAGGATTTAAGGGGCCGAATACAAAACAAATGTCAGCGAGAGGAGGAACACAAAAGTTTTCAATAAGAAGATAGAGGAAAAATTAACTTTTAAATGGAGAAATCATAAAATCACGGGGATGCGAAATATTTGAATGAAGGCGAAAGGAGTTCGCGAAAACTCGTCGAAGAAGTGTAAATCCTCCATTCCACCCCTGGCGTAAATAATGATCGCTCCCTAACATTTCATCACATGCAGACATAGATACATCCAACGATAACAAAAGAACCATTTTTGTGGCAGCCAAAAATGAGAAAATCTTTATAGGCTAGGAAAGATAATGAAATTTTGGTGTAACCTAGAACTAATTGCTATCAAAGGTTTTTCTTCATAATGCATTTCTTTGAAGTAACCAAAATGACATACTAAAAGTCCGAGAAAATCCGGTTGGCAGAAATATGTCTATTTTTTAAAATGGCCACCATTTCAAAGGACTTTTGTTCATAACTCAAGATCCGAGGTCGTAGAGATGTAATGTTGGTGTCTCTTCCCATGTTTTGGGGGGTCTACGAATTCAATAAGAATGTTAATAGTAGTATGAGATGAGTGATTTAAGCCTTATTTGCATAAATCCAAAATGGCTGCCATTTTGTTGAATTTCTTGTAATGTCTATTTTAGACTGGGATCTTTGGTGAAGTCGTATATTTGAGATTTGAGCTAAGTCTCGCCGTCAGCAGTTGCAATCAGCTATACAGTATGTTATAGCTAGTTTTATCTACAATAATGGTATCTACAATAATTTATTATATGTTCAATTCCATGTGAGCAGAGTGCTGTACTTATTCTACTGTCATCTTTGAAGCCGAAAGTGCTGAGGAATCAAAATAGGATTCCAATGTGGACAGATAGAAATCATTGTGATTATTCCTGGACTGATATACGTGGATTGTCGTCGAGGGACTTGTCGTCTTGAACTGCTGGACAAATTAACTTCATGGACTGAGAAGATTCCCATGGAATATACTACCTGAAGAGTAAATTATTGTGAACTTTTGCATACTGGTCATTTTGGAGTCTTCGTTGTGAGGACATTCATCGTTGAACTGCAACGCCTTCAACATAGGATACTAGAACTCTTTATAAGTATACTAATCTTAAATTGGTAATTTTATGTAATTTTGTTTTGGGACATACCAAATTCTTGAACCAAATCAAGTAGAGATCATTAAAACTGTTTTATTAATAAAATTTAGATAACTTGTGCACAAGGCTCATTGATTGTGTTTGAAAGGTATTTCTGACCTTGGGCGTCCACGAGACGTCATAACCACTGTCATGCAGTGTTCCATGTCTGTAAGAATGTTGAATGAGGAGCTGGCGAGTTTAGCAGCATTGTCGACAAAAAGCGGGCAGAAAAGGAGACACAAAGCGCCGCTAGTCTCTGTCTGCCGCGGCTGGTGTGATCTGTACAGTGTGTACCAGCAGGTGCTTATTGTTTTCTCCAACAAGAAGCCTTATCACCAGTTATGTTGTGGTATTCTCTTCCGAAGCCATTGCGGTTGCAATGCCTGAAAACACTGGTAGAAAATCAGTGGAGTGGGACAAAGACAGGAGTAATGCTTTCATGGTCTCGTTGAGAATTGTGTCCGCTTATTTGTTGTGAGAGCAATTGCACCATGCTCGGCGGCAATTCAAGCAGAGCTTATACCAGAGCCAGGCGGGTGGTGCGTAGAGTAGTTGGGCTGGCAAGCCAGGAGGGACCAAGCAACAAGGCGGCACAGGAGGTTAATTCTCGAAGATACCTTGGCACATGCTGCCGATAAGTAAGCGGCCAATCAAGCTTCACCTCCCAGGATTAGTGGTAGGATTGGTATGGCAGAGGCGCTCCATGAGGTTGATTTGTTGAAGATGGCGAAAGCCTCTTTGGTGAGATGGAAGGCAGTAGTAGCGGTGGTCTTGGCTTCACCCGCTTAAGTCTCCAGGCCTTGAGATGCCGGTAGTACGGCCATATCTACAGCCAAGTTATACTTTCAAAATTCTGTCCAGATTCGTCATAGTCAAGAAGGGCAGATGTCGGCGTCGTAAGCCATATGATAGGTGTTGTTTAGGTAATGGCTGATATACAAGTGAACAGCATGGAAGCGAGTACAGATCCTTGTGGTACTTCCTCAGACGACACAGACAACTGCTCTGCCAGCAATCGTGTTAACAACAAAAGCTATGGTTTAAAGAATGTGTATATATGAATTGTTACAAGATGACCAATCGGGATAGTCCTGAGAAGCTTTGAGTCAGTGTCAAGCCCTGGTGCCACACGATGTCATATGCTACAGTAAGATCCACCAATTATAACGCCTGCCTTACGACGCTTTTCAAAGCTTTCCTCAATATTAATTGTGAGGTCTTAATCAATCGTACCCTTGTAATGATGTGTATAGACACAATATAGAGTTGCTTTGTGTATCAGACCAAAAATAGCCATCATTAATGGGTGGCCATTTTGGATTTATGCAAAATATAAGCATGAACCAAAGTCCTATGTGATTAGTACTATCATAATTGTGTTCACAGATGTTGAAAACAGGGTTATAGACAATGAATTATTTGCTATGAGTTCAGAACTCAAGATTCAAATGATATTAACCAAAAATCCATCAAAATGGTGGCCATTTTTGAATTTATGCAAATTAGGCATATTTCTTTAACTCAGATTTCCTCGGACTTTTAGTATATCATTTTAGGTACCCTAAGCAATGCCTGTGCAAAAAAACCTTTGATCGCAATTTGTGCCAGGTCAAACCTCAATTTTCCTGGACTATTACAGAGGATCACCCATACGCTACAACGTAAAGGCACAATCAGTGATTGCTAAATCGAAAATCGAAAAAATCAAAAATCAGATTTTGCATTTATGTAAACACGTACAGGTATCCTACATACCCCTACAATTGATACGACCAGAAGCAGCCTAATAAGGACAAAATCGGAAATTTAGTCATTACTGTCCACGTAAGGCACTTACGACAACAAGGAATTGAAGGAGAATGGTATTTTGCAACCACTGATGTTTCCTTCCTTTCTGTCACTTCTTGTTTGCAATGAAAAAGTAACTTACGAGGAATTCTAGAGGCTTATCCTTCACTTTAAAGCTATTTCTTCATAAAATTTTCAAATATTTTTTACTCTCTTTGATAAATCACTGATAGTTTTTACGTCATACATGTTGTATTATAGCTCATCATCTGACATTGAGGAAATTTACTCAGGCCAAAAACACTTCTTGATAATTTAAATCCATAATCTCCCTCCGACTACATGTCTATCGTGTTTGCCTATTGGGAGCTCGTCAAGGCAACACTTCTACAATGAAACAACCTTGACTTTGATTATTAAAATCGTTTTAATTATCAAGACATGGCCCACCTCTTAGGGTTCTGTCATGCTAAGAAAGAGAGCCATCCCAAGGAACGGGAGAGGGGAAGGATATAACAGTATTTCATTACATAAATGCCAGTACGGCTCATTGCAAGATGGTTGAACAATTAAAGGGGTTAATAATTACGGCCCCCATTCTTATCTCTTCTCAGAGGATGTTAAAAGTACTTCAAACAATTCCCCAATTTGCATTTAGATTAGAAGGTCGACCTTATTCCTAACCAGAAGCCATGCAAAGGAGTCCAAACCAGCCTAGTCTTCGGTCACAAAAACCCTGAAAGGAAAGTAAAACAATTAAGAAAAAGAATAGAAAAAAAAAAAAATTGGGAAAAGAAGCAATGGTGAATAGGTGAATATAGGAATTCACCCTTCTTCAGAGGCCAACAACCATATTCAAATCAGGCACTCACCACGTCTCCATTACACTTTATATTTTCATAGAACTCCTGTTAAGAATTGTAAATGTCAAATGCCACGAGAAAAGTCATGTTGATACAGCTTGTATTTCTTCCCTGATAATTTCTATCTCCCTGATGTCTAGAGTATATCTGATATCATCTTGATCCAAGCACACGGGATGCAAAAATAACCAATAGAACGCTAAAAATATGTCTAACACTTTGTACAGGAGTTAAAAGTCTAGCAAGAAAAACTTAAAGGCACTTTCAGTGATCCACATATAAGTATTTAATAATTTAATAGGAGCACTTAAAAGGGAAGGATAGTCTGTAAGTTCGAAAAATGAGAAACGTGAATAAAAAACGAAGAGTGGTGAAAATATGGACCTCCAGAGAGAGAGCATCTTGAATCAATCACCGGACACCAAGAACCACAGCTTTTCAAGAATACAAACTTGTGGCGGACACAGTGTCACATTATAATGCCCTTGCAGTCACTTAATTTTGTGAATTTTTTAAATTTAAAAAATATTTTGGTTTTAAGCAAAAATCTTTTCATGAACACTGCTTTACAAGGCCAGGCCCAATCGCAAGGAGGGTTTTTTTCCTATGAGCTCCACCAACACAACTTTGCACATTTTATTATCACCAATCAGGACAAACTATAACATTGACCCTGTACAAACTGAATTGTGGGAAACAACCTTCGGTCATAACACAAAACCGCAAGCTAGGGATTCAACTCAAATTCTGTGAAAAAGTTTTCTCAAGGATATCTAGTGAAACATTGGATAAAACAGAAATGTTGCTGGACTCACCAACAAGGTATACCCTTAAGGCACCATTTGACTTCTAACATGATGAACGTTTTCAGATGGGTGCACTCGCATGAGCGGTCCCGTAACTAAAAATGTCATTACGATAAAAAGTATGCGTCTGATTGGTAATATATCTTAGGGTTGTATGAGAACTAAATTTAATCACTCATACCTTTTGCAATCCAGATGTGGTACAAATGCACAATGAAAAAAAATCCATGTTGAAAGCCATATGAAACCAAGGGGGTGAAATCCCATTCAAAAACCAGTCGTCCGTGCTGGGCGCTGACATTTTGAATATTGCACGGAATAATTATTAGTGGGGTGCTTGTATACCCACACATTAATGTAAATTCGATACAAAACAATCCGCCAAATATCAGTGTTGGATGTTGGGTGCTAATGGGTGGTTAAATTTTGTCCTACCCATGGCACACAAACGAATGAAATGAAAATCAGTCGTCTTGATTTAAATTTTAATCAAACGCCCCAAGATACAATTTTTCACCTAAGCGCGCTTGCATTATGAGAATGAACAAAGAAGTATCTGAGCACAATGATCCAGGTACACTAGATTACACCTGGCCACTCTAAACTACATTAATTTGTATCACTACGGATTAGTGTATAGGAAAAGCGGCACCCACAGTATGGGGAAGAAGCGGAGGGGCAGCATTGCTTCCTATGTGGTACTCTATTTTTTCTTTTTGGTTGGCAAAACATGCGGGACGGTGTATTTCTAAAGATTACGTAACGTTTTTTGCCTCTCTATCTATAAGAACCTCTTTGATATGAACGTTCGTTCACTGATTCCGCAATGTTAGAATAAATCCTTCAGTCCTTCAACAAGTATGCACTTTATTTGCGGCCATGTTTGTTAGTTGCGAGGGGGGGCGGGGACCCAGGCTAGGGCAAATATCGGGCATTATTAATGAGCTTCATAGCGTGCGTGGCAAGACATCTCCCAATCGGGCTGCTTCAAACCCAGGCGACGTGCGAAACAGTGAACTTTACTAAGGGTTTGAAATATTGCAGAATGAAAACCCGCCCGCCGCAAGTCAAAATGGTACCAAGATAAAGGTTAAAGTTCAGGATTACCATAAAAAAATACACTCAAGTTATGATAAAAGGGTTGAGAGATGATTAGAAGGAAGAAAGTTCGAAATATATGTACTGGCCAAAGAGAGGAAAATGGATACAGAACGCATTTGCAGCAAATCCTCAAGGTGCTTCACTCATAATTCCGATTTCGACGGGGAATAGCCACAAATGAAAGATGGTTTATTTGCTAACATCTCCTTATGGAATCCATGATTCAACAACATGGGTGTTGCTCAAAATATCTGGCGTCACGCAAGGTCATTAAGGAGTAGCAGCTATCTATCGATACGGGCTAAGTATGTTCAGCGGATTTTCCCACACAGTTTTGTAAGTGAAATGTCTACTAGTACTAGCTCCCAGGCTTTTATAAAAAAAAAAGTTGAGATTTTATATCATCTGAACCATTAACCTAAGAAAGGCATGTGCGACCATCTTACGTGCAAATTCGATCTTAATTGTAGGACATTCGCGATTTTGTATTTTCCGTCCACAAACAGGAATTGCAGTACAGTGGCCTATGGGAGTCATGCACTTGATCATGGCATCAAACCGCAAGATCGTATCCATTGACATTTTTGGAATAAGCTTTCCTCAAGGATATCTAGTAAACCATAATTAAAAACACATCGTGGCCCTCGGACCGCTTGTGTCGCCTGCCGTCGTGGTTTGTAAATGATAGGCCTCATATGACATTTGACCTTGATATGTGACCTTTGACCTCATAAACCAATGAGGGTTTGCGTGTAATCTCCATAAACCAAGTTGGGTTCCAATTGAATTTCAACTTTACAATTGAGGTCAATTTTACATTTTCAGCTTTTACATCTTACAACATGACCTCATATGACCTATGACCTTTGATCTTGGTATGTGACCTTTGACCTCATCAACAAATGAGGGATCCAATGTTGCACTTATGACTCAAGTTTGGTTCCAGTTGAACCTCAACTTTTCAACTTAATTTTACATTTTCAGCCTATCTTACAATTTGATCTCACATGATTTTAAACATTGGGATGTGACCTTTGACCCCATCGACAAATGAGTAATCCCATGTTGCACCTATGACTGAAGTTTGGCTTAAATCCATCAAAGTATGTGGATATTATAAGCAAATGTTAACCCTTTTTTACAACAGGCAACAACATACATCAACAGTGGACACAGTGATACCTGTGTGTCTTCCTGCCTTAAAGGTCCCAGGAAATGCAAATAGAATTGATGTGGTTTGTGTCAAGTCTACAAGGAGGGACCAGAAAGGATTCAATATTTGGGTTGGTGGTGACATCATTAGTAAAACTACTGATTTTTCAGAGAGTAATAGAAAATTCCAGGTGACTGGTGTGAATCTATTCATGACACTGACTGAAAATCAATAGGTTCACTAATGATGTCACTGGTAGTGTATTCTTTTTCTGGTCCTGTTTATTGAAATGGAATGTCCTATAAAGATTTGGAGAAAGTTTATCATCTCATTTCCCGGGACCTTTAAGGCAGGCGACACAAAAAGTAGGTGTTAGAATCACAAAATGCACCTTTAAGAAAAAAAATATACAGAACTGCCTGTCTGAAAAACCAGCACAGTAAATTGGTATTTTGAATACTAAAATAGCTTAGAAATATTCCCCGAGAACAGCTTTATATGAGATTTGAAATCTGCTACCCTTACTACCAGCCCTGCTTGGTGCTAATAATTGTCTCAGGCCGTTAGGCTACAATTAGGTATTAAACATACAGGTGGCAGGGTTATCCTGTATGGCACGATTTGAATATCATCTCCCATCCCTAGATTTGTGACGGGATTGTTTCTGGCACTCAAGTCTGATACATACAGGTCATGTGGAATGAGTCAAATATTCTTGGGGCAATCAGTTGTCTAGGACATAAGGCTGTTGTGGGTATCAAATAGCAGGTGACAATATTTTCTTGTATTTGTTCTCTTTAGTCAATAAATTGCTGCAGTCTCAAGGGCCATCGAGCTCTAGCTTGGCCCATGGGGTGGCAGGAAAGTAAGAGTGCTAATGTTTTACGTCTTACGTCTATCTTCGTCGGTAGAACTCCTTCAGAGGCAACATTCTCACTTTGATACATGCTCATGAGGTCTGTACTTGCAGCAAATAAAATTTAAAGAATTTGATATGCTATCTAATTGGCCCCCTTAAAAGAATCCAGTTTGACACAGTTGCACCGCAGTCTCGGTAGGCTGTCCAAATGGAATTGTTGATGGAAAAAACTCTCCCCATAACGTTTTGTCCTGTATACTGATTTGGCGAAATTTCTGTTTGTGTGCCTCTTGTACCGACTTGTCATTTGGTAGCCAAGATGACTTCCTATGATATGTCCACCAAACCATGATTATCTTGTAAACATGGTGATTTTTTTCGCTGCACCTGCCTCAAGTTGTTGCCATTCTAACTCTTCCAGGATTCTGTGCCTGTACCCTCCTCCCGCTGTACTCCTTTTAACAAACCAGCTCCTGTCGCTGGACTCTGTTTAGCTGGTTTTTACTCCTGGTTTGTTGTGTCCCAACAATGAATCATATTCCAATACGGTTCTTGACAGAGCTGTGTAGCCGCACACTTGACCTGTTCATTACCCCCCCAAAATTATTGACGGACAACGCCAAGAACACTCTGGTCTATTTTACAAACCCTTGGTATGTGTTGTTCCATGTCAATGTGTTGTTAAAACAAACTCCCAAATAAGGATGAGATTCAACGGACTCTAACTGTTGCCCACAGAATTTGTAGCTGTGTTTTTGGTGGATTCTGATGCCAATCGTCATCGTGAACACTTGCTTGGTTGAAGGACAGTAAACCATCCCTCCGCCATTCTTCCAGCTTATACAGATATTCTTGTGTTTAGAAGAGATGTTGCATGAGAAAATAGTGAGTGCCCCGATAAAGGATCATCTTGTCCCAAATGACTTAAATGAGAAGTTTCAGTCAGCTATCAAAGAACGTCACAGCACTGAAACGGCACTTCTGCGTGTCAAGACCGATATCCTCAATGCATGCACAACATAAGGCAGTTGCTATGTGCTGCTAGATCTTGATCTGCAGCTTTTGATACTTTTGATCATGCCATTCTTTTGAATAGGTTACGTGATACTTCAAAAATTCAAAGGTCTGCCTTACATGGATTCGTTCTTACCTGCAGAACCGCCTTTTCGTCTGCGCATTGGGGATGCAATTTCAAACAAGCATCATCTCCCTTTCGGTCTTCTCAGGGTTCTGTGGTCGGCCCCCTCGTTTTCATAATGTAGCACATACTGTATCGCTCAATCAATCCGGAAAGCACAAATTGCTTCACCACATGATGCTGATGATGTACAGCTCTATTTGACATTTTTGATCCTAAGATGATTGTGATGCAAACATCTTGTCAAAAGGACTGTCTCTTTGTATTGATGAAATCGTGAGTGGATGCGCTGTAACAAACTCAAATGTGAACTGATGAAAAGACAGAATTTTTCATCGCAGTTCATCCTATTACACAAATCGCCTCAAAGATATTACCATCAGGGCGGGACAGTGGAATGTTTCCCAGTCCCGGCAATTAAAACCTTGGTGTCGTGTTTGATCAGACAAAGTCTATGACTGAACATGTAAAGGGTCATCATTAAGTCTGTTAACTTTCTACCTCCGCAATATTTACCGGATCCGCCGCTTTAACACAGTTGGAGAGTGGTCATCACCTCGTCCGCTGACCGATTTTATCTCGCATTGACTATGGCCAATTCACTTTTGGTATGGAATGTCGGCCAGAGATCGGTAAACTTCAGATTTGCAGAATAGAGCAGCCAAGCTGGTGGTTCAGATTCCTGATAGAAGGACACCACCCACACCACTCCTAAGATCTCCATGGTCTACCAATTAATGAGCGCGTTGTCTTTAACTTTATGCTTTCTTACTTACAATGGCATTTCCGGACAATGGCCAGCTTACTTGTCCGAATACCTCTCTTTTGTATATTCCTGGCAGGCCAGGATTGCGTTCGGCGATGACATCCGCGTCCTCACTGTTTTCCCGCACAAAAAGGTCGTGGGTGACAGGCTAGTCAGCAAACAATGCGGCCCGTAGCCTATGGAACTCTTTGCCTATCTCATGTTCGCCACTCACAGTTCCATTGTTACTTTTAAGAAGCTCTAAAATTTCATCTATTCTAAAGTTGATTGTGTTCGTAAATGTGTTTTTTTGGTTATTGCCTCACAGATTATTTAATTATGCAGCTGTTTTCTAGATTGTTAGTACTTATCTCATAGTAATACAACAGTATTGTAAAAGTGACCATTTTTAGGCTAAATAGTATTACTCTCTATTTTGTTAAGCGCTTTGACTCTTGTTTTGAGAAGGCGATATATCAAATTCCGTTTGTATTTGGTGTATCCACACTAGCTGGTGCATACCAAGAAATCATCAGCAATATCTGACTCTAGACGATATGCTTGTAGGCAGTCGTTGTGTGTACTATAAAGCCAATTGGTCCAATAACCGTCCTTGTGGCATGCCAGACAAAACAAGGGCTTGTTCAGATAATTTTCTATCCACCATAACCGTTTGTGTTCTACCCGTGAGAAATTCTTTCTGGCTTCAATTTGCGATCTGGCCATACCCCATAATGACGGAGTTTTGGGGGGGGGATGAGTCTCTGGTGTGGCACTTTGTCGAAGGCTTTTGGAAGTCCATATGGCCATAATCAACAAGTTTTCCCTTATCCAGATGCTTGCAATATCATTAACAGTGAGAAGAAGTTGTGTATCGTTTGATCTACGTGGCCTAAACCCATGCTGATTGTTGTCATCAGGATGCATTAGCTTCAGCGTGTCGTCATGATGTTGCTTGTGGATAACCCTTCCCAAAATCTTGCAGACAACGACCGTCAGGGACACTGGTCTATAATTGATGCCTCTGTCAGGCTGACTTTTTTGAGAAGACTGGTGTTATATTTGCCTCCTTCCACACCTGCTGACGATACTTGGCCTGTATCGATAGATTTCCTGAAAGTGTGGGTGAGAATATGGGCATATATCATCACCTGCTAACTTCAAAAACCATGGAGGAATTTCGTCTGGCCCATGTGCCTTAGAAGTATTCAGATCCTTCAGTTGTTTTAACACACCCTCGTAGGATATAATCAATGGTGAGATCTTTGGGTACTGACTTTCTCCAAGATCCGGCATATCTCCTGTCCCTCTCTGGTAAAAACTCCAGCAAACTGCTGGTTAAGAATTTCAGCTTTGGTTGCACTATCGCTGATAAGTTTACCATTATGAACCAAGTCAGCAACACCACTATCTTCTTTCCTCAGGCTTTTGATGTAATTCCAAAACACCTTGGGATTATCTTGAATAGCTTCACCCAGAGCATCTTTAATGTAGCGAAGTCTTGATGCAAGGAGTCTACGTTGGATTTGTTTTCTGTAATTATTGTAATTATCCCATCACTTTTTTCTGCGAGAAGCCCTTGCGATGTTATATAATCTTTGCTTACGCCGACACTGACGTCTAAGTGTTTTCCCAAACCAAGTAATTGTAACGTGAAGATGTTATTTTATGTGGGACAAACTCATCCATGATCTTATGGATTTTTGATGAAATAATGTCCACTTACTCTCCACATCTTTCCCATCGGTTTCCCTTTCAAATTCTGGAAGAAAATTTGTAAGACACTTTGATATACCAACTGCATCTGCCTTGTCACGTCGAAAAACTTTCCGCTTCACTCTTCTTTTGAGTTGAGTTAATGAAGGGGGGTGCAATGTAAATATGGGATGGAGTGCAATCTGTAATTGATTTACGTGATAGTATCACATCTCTGTATAGCTATACCTTGCACTGGTTTCTGTAAAACTGCATTTTCATGTTTTCTGTTATTAAAGAAACTATCGGTGATCCACCCAAAGAGTCAAAATATTTGAAATTTGCAGGAGAAGCTTAGAAGTAAAGGCTAAGTCTGTAGAATTTTCATAAGTTACTTTTCCCAACTGGAAAATTGGTAGAAAGGGAGAGAACATCAGTATTCAAAGAAATTAATTTCCATTCAATTACGGATTGCAGTAAGTGTCCGTACGGACAGTAATGACTAAAATATCCCATTGTCTTTTATTTGAGTTGCTTTTGATCTTAAACTTGTTTAAAAAAAAAAAGGATACCTATACTTATTACAGACATGCAAAAATATGATTTTTGATGATTTTTTTATATTCTGATTATGCAAATCACTGATAGTGCCTTTAATGCCGTCTATACACAAAGCTTTTGTAAAAAGGACTTGTTTTTAGGCTAGTGAAATCATATCAGAATACTTGCTGGGGTGCATTTTTAAAACAGTGGCACAAATTACTTTAAAGTTAGGGGTATCAAAACAAACTGAAATACTTGTTTAGGGTGTTTAAGTGCCCCCCAGCCCTAGCGTATAAAAACACAACTTTTAATAATAGCTAAATTTTAAGCGCAGCTTTCTTACAGTAGCTGTTATAATTTATTTACTGTTACAAGTAAAATGAAGCCATTAGTGATGCACGGTTGTGGGATTTCTATTTAAAAGTTCTGCAAGAGCATTACAGACCACATAGAATTTGTGTCAAAATAAATCCCCTACCCATTTAGATTTATCACTGCCTTCCTGCACCCCCTGGGGGCAGATGTTCATGAAATGTCTAGTTGTAATTATTTACAGCATGCAATAACCCACACAGGAAAATACTGGCACCTGAATGTTTTAACACCTAAATGAATCCTTTAATGTCAAGGGAGAACGGATTATCTGGAAAATCCATGAAATAACACTGAAATCACTCGAAGGTACTCTATAGACTGGTATTTTCGCGAGGTTATATTTATGTGAAATTTGTGAATTGATATGGAAATTGCATCAAAAATAATTATGTGCAAAAATATATTTTGGAATAGAGCAATATACATGACATCGATTCTGTAAAATATACAACTCGTGCAATTTCTCAAAATGTATAAGGCAATATCATGAAACTTGCACCTTCCATCAAATTCTATCTCATTTCTTCCATTTTTGTATAGTACAGTACATTAAGATGTACAGGACCATACACTGACATGGTGGGGTAAGGTGGGGGTGGGGGTTGGGGGGGTTAAAGGGGGGGGGGGTAAAGAGGGGCAGGGCCAAGGGTGTTTCATGTAGATATTATGCAAAGAAAAATAAATATAAGGTCATATTCGGATTAATACTTCAAACCACAATAGGTCAATAGAATTTCACTTGAAAGAGAGTGTTTCATTTGAGATACTTGATGGTGAAGAAGTAATTTCTAGCGTCCTATATCTTTTTCAAATTGACAGAACACGTGTATCCCTAGGAGAATTTGTCCCTGCCTCTTAAAATCATTGGTAATTTATACATGAATATATTTAAAAATATCTCGACTTCCTAAGTGGTCAATATAATAGTAATTATATATTGAGCACCACTGAATTTCTTGATATTACCATAAGAGTATGTCAGTACAGGGTCTTATGCAGGATTTACTTAGGGGACGGCCAGGACTTCGACAAAGTGGAATTTTTTGTAATAGGTGGACCTAACATTTTCAAACCAATTACCATTTCATTTGTTTTGCACGGCACAAATGTATGCAGTATAGAAGAGCAATCTTGATATAATCTTTTGAAAAAAATCCATTACAAGATACTTTCTAGGTCCCCTTCGTTCTTCACCCCTCCCTCTCCTTTCTCCCTTTCTCATCCCAATGTTTCTTCTTTGTTGCCCCATTTTAGACTGGGAGTCCCCTCCCCACCCCCACTGGTAGGACCATGATGGTTTACAAAACAAAACAGCAGATAAATTTGCCTTCAGATGCAGAAGATAATTTCAGAAGGAGAAAAATAGGGTCCACAGTTATAAAAGTAAACACCTTCTGGTAAATCAGGGATCGCTAAGACAATAGGACATACAACTTAAATATCAATATGGCAAAAAACTTTGTAACGTTAAGCTTTTAACACTTAACCTGGACCAGTGCTAGGCACATTCTGGGTCTCCCACACCAGGGACTTTAGGGATAAAGATAAGCATTCACTGACCTCCTGTCGTCGGCAAACAAGTGTCGGCACATGAGCTGATATCGGGTTGCAGTTTAATTGATAAACAGCCTCGAGGCGAGACACTGGCTAGAAAATCTAGGGCAGTCTGCGGTCAGAATTGCTATGTCTCGCTAGTTTTGAGATATGGTTCAAGTTGACTGGCCTAAAACAATGGACCCACTGAAGTGAATCTGGGTCAGAAGTGACCCAAAGTCCAGGCAATTAAGGGGTATACTACGTGATCCTAAGCCACGCCTCTACCATTCATACCATCAAACCTAAGGATTTGGTATCATGGGAAAGCTTGTACTTTTCCAATAAGGATTGTTTTGTGTGTTAAAAAATGTGATTTCTTTTTGTTCTTTCCCATGCACAACATCAAATTGAAGGAATTTTATATTTTTTTGAAAATGAGCCTGTGTTACTTATATTGATCATGTATGTCAACAAAGTTGCCAGTTAGTCAGACTAATCAAACACAACTGCATCAAAATAATTATATTTTCCCGTTATAATCAGTCAAAGACTTTACTTGCTCAGAAAAGATTGATGTACATTGCAGAGTTATCTTCAAAAGGAACAAGCTGAAATATTACACTTTCACAATTCTGCTGCAGAATTCCTGCTAAGAAGTAAAACCTTTAAAAATACTTCTGACACTTGAAAGTGTTACCTGGCACCATCAATAAATTAGTGATTTACTTCATGGAAAGTTCAAATTAAAGAAATATTTTATTAGTTTGCACACCTGAAATCACCCAATTTTTCAATTTGATTACAAAAGTAAACGGGTACTACTCAGTCCTTAGCCTCAAACCCACCACTCACCCCCATAAAATCCCTAGATTATGGTATAATTAGAAACCTTGTATTTTTCTCATGTAATCCACAAAATATTTTTTCTCTCTTTCTGTTATGATGCTACAAACTAAAATAAGAGTCATTGTTATTGAAAATTATTAGTACTGGAGATGCCATTTAATACCATTTGCAAAAAACCTGAAACTGGTGGAAAAAATCTGAAAAAGTGTGTAAACTGGGCCTAAAAAGTCCCAAATGGGCTGAAAAGTTTAAAAAATGCAAAAATGTGGATGAACAAAACTCTGAATAAGAGTTTCCTTGAAAAATGGCATCTCTGTAGTAATCTATGAATACTAATGAAATATCTTGGAACTAAGGTATGTTCGCAATGGCATATCCGGGTGGGGCACTTTAAGATTTTAGATGCAAAATTTCATGCACAGGAATTGGTGAATAAAGGTGATATAACCATTTGATTGCCTCACTGCAAAGTGATATTGTCCAACAAACACTACAATAATGTTCATTGTACTTGAGTGTTAACTATTTTATTATATCCTGTGTTTGAATATTAGTCAAATACTCTAGTCTTTGTTTTGGCTGAGTGATTTTAAATGTGTGCGAATTCGCCATCGAAGTGGTTACATAACTCCCTGGTTACTGGATCACGCACCTTTTGGAATGTTATTGCAGGCCGTAGACTTTGTGTAGTGATCATTTCGATCGTGGTGCAGGACTCAAAAGCGTGATCCGGTTGACATAGTAACGACCGGATTACACGTAACACTTCGCTAGCGAATTGAGCCAAAAGGTATGCAAGTTGTATTGATTTTCATCTTGATACACGCTTACAAACTTGACTGCATTCCACCTGTGCATTTTCCACTCTGTGGTATACTCGATTCGCGCTGATATAGGGACAACCTGTACTTTTTTACGGGTGAGAGCTGCTTGTGAGGGGCGCACAACAATTAAACTTTGCAGCACTCCTAGTCCATGCGTTCTTAATACTGTGTGCTCTACGGTCGATACGATGTGCAGTGGTCAAAACATAAGAGGGTCACTGGTAAAAGTAATGTACGTTAAAATGTGAAATACTACCTGCATAAGGCAGGTGTGCTATTGAATCCCGAATATGGTAGCGATGGATTTGGCGCTGTCCGCACAGGTGATATGGGTCCTCATCATTCCTTTCATACATTACCTAAACTAATACAACTTAATACGACAAATACAATAGTCAATGCCCACTCATAGATGGTCCAACGTTGTTCTTAATAGTTGAAGCACATTGGATAAATATTTTCTATTGTTATTCAGCGAACTGACTTCTTGGATAGATTAAGATGCTTCTTCCCTATTTCACCTAATGGATATGACCCAAAACTTTCCCCCAGCTCCTATATCAGCGCGAATCGAGTATACCAGCATACATTTTATTTAAGTTTTCCTTACCCAGGATAGCTCCAATCAGTGACCAGCACTGCTTATCAAGGAGGTCCTGATTTACATCAAATGTAAAAACATTACAAATTGTAACACACACATATACGAGAAACTATCAATGTTTAAAGCAATAATAATACCACGACTTGTCTGCTTGTCTTCAATTGTTCTGAGTTTTTGGTATTATTGGTTTGTTTTTCAGCCACTCAGTACTAACTTGCCTATTTATGAGCATCTAAGCACTTTTGATTGCTTACTTGGCAGATATATCATATAATAGCAAATCAGAGATAGTGTAAGAATGGTGGTAATGGTTACCCAGAGATATAGAAGCACTATTTTGATTGTTACTCAGAGTACTGTCTCATGTTTTGTCCTGTAATGAGACAACTCAGACAGATTGTCTCATAGGTTACATAGAGATATAGAAGCACTATTTTGATTGTTCTCAGAGGGCTATCTCATGTTGTGTCCTGTAATGAGCCAATCCACAGATTGTATTTTTAGTAGTTCCCAGGGGGTTAATGAACTCAAACGCATAATACTCTCCCACTCTTTTAAAAATATTTCAAAAATTTACTTCGATAAACTGAGCTCTTAAAAACGCATAAGTCAAAAAATATGCTTGCCGTAATGGAGGAAAAATACGGGTCGGTCGGTGGATTCGGTCAGTGCTTTTTTTAGATGATATCTGTGATCTGTAGGAAATACTGTACAACACTCCTGAGCTGAGCCACGCATACAGGAAATATCACCATGTATACTCTAAAATGAAGACCAGCTATCAAGTTTTTTCCAATGACATAGAAAAATCATTTATTTTACTTGTTTTGTTTTCTAGCTCTTTTGATGTTTTTCCTCTTGTGTTGTAAAAGAATTTTTAATTGCGAATGAAAATCATAGGTCGGTCATTAGAATTTTGTTTTATTTTGTGCTAATTTGCTTAACAAACTGCTTGGCAGGTTTTTTTTTAGTGTGGGTGGGCTATGACAACAAACTTTTTTTGCCTAACAAAATATCACTTTGAAAGGCATGTGGTGCCAATTATTTCATATCATAATAAACTATTCCTAATATTTTTGACATATATGTCCTGGAGTTGGGAGTATTATGCATAAGTATCAGTCTCAACTTTTTAATGGAAATATTCATGGGGGAAAAAAGGCGGGTGCGGTTCTAAAAATTAAGAAAGTGGCAGCGAGAAGGTACAGAAAGGAATAAAAAGAAAGGCCGACCCTTGAGAGGGGGGAAGAACGCAATGAAAAGTGGAAGAGATAGAATGACGAATCTTGTTATGGGAGGCCTTTTTTCTCTTCAGTCAAGGGGTATTGTGATTCATATCCTTGTCCCCTGACTAACCTCAACCTATTGAGATTTATAATATCATCTTAACATTGGCCCAAGTATATTCTGTAATGGCTTACAATTTATCTACTCAGGAAGAAATTGTTGAGAATTTTTTATATCATCAGGACAGTTGGCTCAAGTATAGTATATATGCTATTTACATGCAGATTCAAATAAATGTGGGACCATAATTTGTGAGCTATTTATTATATGAATTGTTGACCCAGTAGATATGTGCCCCAAATCTTTCAATCTACTCTGGAAGAAAGAATTGTTTGAGATTTTTTATATCTTCTATCTGAACAGTTGCTCAAGGACACAGTATGTGTATCTAACCCTCTCGGTCTGCCACCTATCTGGCTCAGAACATATGGATATAGCATGACATAACTTCTGAGTAACAATCAAATAGACCTCCTATATATCTGTACAAATATTTGGGCTTGTCTTACGTTGTCTCTGATTGGCTAAATATATTCATATAACACTAGGTATAACCAATCAAATGGCCAGTAGGCCATAGGGGTTAATCTTATGTGTAAAATTCAATCTACTCAGAAGAAAGTCTCATTTTTCTTTAAACTACAGAAATTACAAAACACAGTAGCCTATGGCACATCCCATGCAGAGATTCTCATAACATTACAATCAGGGGCTGTAACTAAACTCTAGCCAAGGGTGGGCAAGGACCTTCTCCCTGGAATGAAGATTCCCCCCCCCTTTATAAACTTTCTCCCCAATTTTTTTTCCCAAGGTTCTTTGGCCCACCCCTAGTTATGCCACTATCACTTGCACAATTAGAAGTAACTGAAGTTTAGGGATAACCTTCTTTAGAATATTAATGAACCATAAACCAAGTATGAAGGGCGGATAGTAAGATCACAAATGTACCTTTAATATTACTTATAAACTTTTAAGTAAGTACAAAGTAAATTAATCGATGCGCGCGCTGAGCAGCATTTACACTCTTAGGGGCAGTCTAAATCGCGCGCGTGGTGTAAGAACAAAACAAATCTCTTACACTGATACACAAAATTCTGGTCATAAGTGGATAAATACCCGAGGCATTCATTGGAGATGGTGGGGAGTTATTGATTACTTGTACTTCTCGGTTTACAGAGTATATAGCTACCATACAAAAAAACAATCACTAACTAATACAAGAGAAGATGTAAGGAAGAGGAGGTTTGTATCGCTTCGAGACTCGCAAGATAAGCTTGTTTTGTCCATACAATACTATTGTATTACGCCACTTAACCAATCCACTTGAAAAGGGCACCTTTCCGGGATCTGTGCAACCGCTCCACACCCGATCGATCGCAATTGTATCGTTACTGGAGGAAACAGAGCGTGTACATGTGCAACAGTATTTCTAGAAGTTATTTTCTAACAAGCGTTTTATCCAGTGTTTCTAGAAGTTATTTTCTATAAACAAGCGTTGTACCAAGTACTTCCGGGTTTGCATTTACAGTCGTATTTACGTGGGCTTCGAAGGCCGATTGTTTATCCAAAAAAAGAGGAAAGAGGAATTAGTTCATGAAAATCCAATCAAAATCGGCCGAATTTTCGATTATTTATGAACGTTTAAAACAGTGAATTCATAGGGCAATTTTGTAAGGTATAATTTGACGAATTTCGAGGAGATATGGTCATGTTTTTCACCATTTCTCAAGTTCCAATCATTTCCTGTGAAGGGAACCACGTGGATACGAAGGCGATGAGTGCACTTTATCAAATTCAGTGACTTTTCGGTGACAAGAAGCGACAAAATTTTTGTAGTGCGGTAGTTGAAATTGCACTGTGCTGCTATGTGATTTTGCTTTTTCGGTATCTTGTATGCATGCGCTTTACACAAATTTGAGCCGGATTCAAGTTAGGAGCTTTGAGGCTCATCTCGGCATGTAGTAGGCTAGTAGTATTTCCGGGGCATTTTCTGAGGCATATGCGTGACAGGGTAAAGGTTGTGAAGTTAGCTCATAGATATGAGATTATCAAGTATGGGAATGATAAATATCTATATTACCTATTATGAAAGGCATTATGCAGCTGCATGTAAAAAAAATTGTATATACATTGGAAAAGTTGTCTGGGTCACAAAGTGATCTTGGGTGTTAATTTTCCTTAGTACGTGGTCTCATAGTCTACATCTCCTATTCTGCCCTATTAGTTCCAGTCCCACAGTTAATTTAAGATTAACAGCTATTTACACCATTGAGTTCGTCCGCTATAACTTATAAAGGCAACAATGTTCCCGATTCATTTTTTTGTGTGTTTACTTTCATGCATTTTTCAACTCGTGAAACAGAATCGTTATTACCATGTCCAACTTCAAGTTAAAAAATATCCCCCAATCATTCAATTACAAACCCCAGAATTTATTGTGGGCCCTTGGGGTCTTGATCAATGCATTACGGTATATCTGGTATAAAGATTTGATTTGATAACTCGAAATGGAATCACTTTCACTCGGGACGCAGCGCTGGCGCGACGGGCAGTTCTCCCACACGTGGCCCGGCACAGTCCCGCGTCAAATTTGATCGTAATACCCCCGCGTGCGTTGCGGCGGGGCAGTTTTAACACGTGCAACAATTCACTTTCTGCCGATTCTTTGTCTCTATACTCCGCATGAATTTATGATAATCTTCATCAACAAAATCGGCATAATATTCTGTAGTAGGCGTTCTTATTTTCCCCCCATATTTTCAGTGGAACGGTGAGAACTACATAATTCTAACGAACTGAAGAGGGGGGTCACTGCTGCATGCGTGGGTTTGTTGTTTACATTGGAAACCTATGATTGTGCGCAGCGCCATGCACGACCTCTGACCAAATCGATCGAAGCTTCCGTGGGACTTTTTGAGCTATAATTCCTAATTGGGTACTTGAAAATTCAATATGGAACCTCCGCGGTCGCGCACACATATAGTCTTTGAAGTGGCCTGGCGATACCTCTCCTCTCCTTACATCTTCTCTTTCTAATACCAAAGAAGTATTTCCGAACAAATCACTACAAATCTGGGCGTATTTGAACTTACTGCATCAATCTCTGAAAAAACAATATCAACTAAGGCATTTCAAGAACCAATATAAAAACATCTAATCCCTAAGTATGATCATACTATAATAACTCCACGGTATGATTAATTTTGGAATATTTGGAGCATAATTATGTACCCGATGGGTCACTCAATATATGACTAGGGAATGCATGCTTGTCAGCTTTCTAAACTAGACCCTAAAGTGGAATAATCACATGTAGAAAATTTCAACCTTATGGTGAAGTTCCTGTAAATCTCCGGCCTAAATGGCTAAAACACTTTAAAAGGTTCCATATGGCCCCTCCACTAAAAATTTTGTCAGCCTTGACGGAATAAACCGACCAGATATGTCCAAAATGGAAAAAGAAACACGCATCGCATCGCATCCTAGAACATTGGGAACAATTAATTAACTATGGACATACACAACATGACTAACCCTGAAACTGAAAGACCCTGGAAAAAATCATGGACATCCACACGCCTGGGCAGGGAATGGAACCCCGGACCTTTCGCCCACAAGGCAAATGCTCTAACCACTAAGCCACCCAGGCCGCCCTGTTAAACGGGGCTGTTAACAGAGCATAAGTAGTAATGGTTATGAGCGATCGGGGTGTATTACAGTACAGACATACACACAGGACAGAACTCCCGTATTTGCGAGCTCATTTCTGATGCTTACCCCCCAGTCAATATACAGAAATATCAAGTAGGTATGAGACTAGCGCATCTAACAGGAGGGGGAGAATATATAATATAGCTATAACGATACAATCTAGTACAACGAGATCATTACTGATGCTTACCCGCCATCTTAAAATATTATATTTCAACAGTGGAGAAATAAACATGCATCGCTTACTAGAAAGTGGGAACAATTAATTATTATTAAAGCCACGATCAGCGATTCCTATTCGGAAAAATAAAAAACTGGAAAAATCAGATCTTTGCATGTGTGTAACAAGTATGAATCCTATCATACCCTACAAGTGGTAAGGCCAAAATCAACCTAATAAGGACACATCGGATATTTTTATGTCTTTACTGTCAGGAATATCGATTGGGTCCTTATTAGGTTGCTTTTGGTTTTACCACAACTGGGATAAGCTATACACATAATCAGGCTGGCTCTTACACACAGCGAGAGAAAACCTATAGGTGTATTGTATGTGATTATGTCACTGTTTATCATGATTAAGACGATAAGACATGGTGCGGCTCAGCACAGCATACAACCAAAATATAAACCAGGTGGGAATGCAATGGTCTGCATTCAAGAAAGACCTGTATCCTCGAAAGATGGTCAGAAGAAAAAAGTCATTCAGACATTGCATGAGGAAGAGGAGGGCGCAATATTTTAGAAAGCCAGTATCAAGCGTGGTCAATATTCTAAACCGGTCTTACCACTTGTCCGTGCATTGGTCGAGGAGGTTTCTCATTGACAGTGGTCAGGTATTGTTATACCTTGGGGAGCATGGATTCAGGTGTAATAATATTAATGAATTTATAAAGAGGACCAATCACATTGCTTTTTTTTTAACTTGGAGAGTAAAATACTGAGCGGATAGAAGTGAAAAGTCATGTATTAAAGCCACTATCAGTGATTTCCTATATCGAAAATCAAAAATCTTGAAAAATAAGATCTTTGCATGTTTGTAACAAGTAAGATTATCCTAACATACCCCTCCAAGTGGTAAGACCAAAAGCACCGAATAAGGACACTATCGGATATTATAGTCTTTACTGTCCGTACGGACACTTATTACTACACGTAATGGAATGGAGATTCATAGCTTGGAAAAACTACTGTTTTCGGCATATTCCCGTTGGACCAAATAACTATAAGAATTCTACAGACTTATCCGTCACTTTCAAGCTATTCATGCAAATTTCAATTATTTTGACTATTTTGGTAAAACACTGATAGTGTCAATACACAACATGCATAAGCGTGAACACCCTGGAAAACATCCTGGACCGAGATGGTTGTAGAATTCTGAGGGAGGGGACATATGGAACTCGGCATTAATGGGGGAGTTGTCCCAGATGCAGGGGGATCACTCAATATATAATTTGGTACACATGCTTGTCAGAGCATCTCAAATTGGACCCTAAATGGCATAATCATGCAGAACATTTAAATCTCTTTCTGGCATAAGATTTCTGTACATCTATCGCCTTCAATGGTGTAAAGCACTAAAACAACTGACCCCTGCCCATCAGAGTCCCTGTCAGAGTCATGAGGTTGAGACCTGCAGATGAGAAACTCATCCTTCCATGGAGATCATTTTTAAGAAATGTAGAGATAAATGCTATGAAAGCTGTGCAAAAATTACCCTGAGCTTTGTACGTCATGTTAAATCACGACAATAAAAATCAAAGCTTATCATGAAAGACTCATCAAAGCCAAAGGCCAAATTTGACTTTTTTAATGTTTTTTTGATGAAGCATGTTGTATATCTAAGTTTATATCAGTATATATTGAGTGACCCTGAGGAGGTTCTTGTCTTGTGTCTTCTTAAACATGATGTTACTTGAATTTGTACTAATTCATACTAATTATTTGTAACCATCTCCATAATAATCATGTTTTCCTACTTTATTAGTGGTTACTGTCAATGTATCTTTTAGCATTATAAAATTAAACATGATTCTATTTTGACTCATAAGTTCCCAAAAATCCAATCAGATCCACAGAGTCCCTTTTTAGTATTTACGCTAGCCTCTCTGAGTTATTTGCTAGAATCGAATACCATAACATATCAACAAGGCAGTTCTCAGTGATTCCCTTGATCAGAACCTCCCCCCCCCCCAAAAAACATACATTGCGGTTCTCGGACCACTAGTGTCGCCTGCCGTTGGGGTTTGTGACTGATCGGCCTCATATGATGTTTCATCCTTGAGATGGTTTCCATATCCATAAACCACGTTTGGTTCCAATTGAACTTTAACTTTTCAATTGAGGCAAGTTTAGCAACTTGACCTTCACATTACCTTTGACCTTGATATGTGACCTCTTACCTCATCACACATGAGACCCCATGTTGCACCTATGACTCAGTTGGTTGAAATCTATCTAAGTAAGGTGGATATTCCAGGCAAATGTTAACCCTTTTTTCACACAACAACATCAACATCATCAACATACAACACCAGCAACAAAAGTAATCCCACGTGTCTTGGCTCTACGGCAGGCAATCAAAAATTCAGATTTTTGCATATTTCATCCAGTGCAGTAATATGCTATGGCAATGATGAGCTTGAAAGTACCCTGTAAGAATTGAATTTGACTTTTTACTTTGGAAATGTCCATATGGACATGTCAATTTAAGCCGTTCCTAAGAAATGCCAAAATTTTTGATGTATTTTAGATGATCACTGATGTGCCTAAATACACTAATCTCTCTTCTCTTTTCTCCACCTAGGTACAGCCAGAGGGTGTACCGAGTCCTCCTCACAATCCACCATTTGGGAACTTTCACCTGAATAAGTTTCATGTGATCCCACCAAAATACTATTCTTAAAGGGACATATTGGCATAAAAAAATTTGACCATAATGAACTCACTTCGAGTTTGAAAACAATTTGATGTAAAAACAGGAAGAGTTCGCAGCAGTTGTTGGCAATTTCTGGAACAGTGATCTAGCATGTTTGCGACACAATTCAAGCATTCATACCGGGATTCAGGCATTGTAGGCCTACTTTTAGGCTTGTAGTAAGATATTGACTGGCACGTGAAAGATGGATAGCCGGATTAGCAATGATTACAATAGCAATGGGTCTGTGAGCTAATGACAACAGCTTTTCAAGTTTGGTAACTGCTGGCAGTAATGTCAGACTCCTTGTTCCAGAAATTTGCCACAACTGCCACCTCCCCCTGGAACTCTTCCTGTTTTTACTGTTTTTACAGAATGTAAACATCCAAAATTGTTTTTCAAACTTGTGTAAGTGATTCAGTAGGGGGGTTCTTTTCATTATGTTCAATATTTTTTTCATGCCATTATGTCCCTTTTAATCACATAAAAACCCTGACTTTTAATACTCATTTAGGGCCCGCAAAGCACTAGTACTCACGTAATTTTTATTATGATCATAAATTTTTTGTGGTCCTTAAACTATTTCACACTCTTATCCTTAGTAAATGTGTTAGTATAGTATATATAGCACATTGCATTGTATTATGGGATTGGTTCAAAACACCCTTTGTGGTACGGACAGACTTCCCTTTTATTATATTGCACAGCTCTCGTTGCTCCATTTCTTCTCTCCGCACTGAATGCTAAGCAGAATAGTCTGACAATTGAGCAGCGACTCCATCATTAATGTGAAATCCCCTTGAGCTTCTGCACCTGCTTTTTTAGCGTAAAGTGCATATAAACTGACTTGCACTAACCTATATTATTCCCAGATACTATTATACTAGTATTATCTGTGAAAATGGTTTAATTCCTAACTCACAAGAGCTAATGTTTACATTTCCTTTAGCTTGGAGTCAATGAACGCGGAAAGCCTTTCAATATCTATAAGCTGGCATTTTCATGGTGGTTTTATTTTTCGTGTTTTTATTTTTCACGAGTTTTACCAATCATTGTGGATGCACAACTCATATATAAATGTTACTATGCTTTAAAATGATCAGAAAAGGGTAAGAACAATGGAATATTTAATTTGGTTGCAGGGCTGGGTACACATCAATTTGAATGACGTTTAAATGTGTTTTCTATGTTGACCAGGAGTTCACAACCAGTGGATCGATCAGGAACCCATTTGAGAATTATGCAGAGGGTTGAGTTCATCCCACAATGCACCAGTTCAGGGAAATTTCACCTCAATAATATCATGTGATTACACAAAATTTCTATTCTTAACACATGAGAACCTGGATTTGTACACTCATTTTAGCCCACAAAATGCTGGTACTTCAGGAATTTTTTATCATGATCATGTTTTGTGGTACGTAAGCTTCTTGAAGACTTTGTCCATAAGTACTAACATGAGGTAAGTACAGTGCAGTACAGACACAGCAATGCATTATGGGATTGGTTCAAAACACCCTCTGGGAATTATGAGCCCAAAGTGGGGATTCAATTTGGGGTTAGATATATTGACTTAACTCATTTCCAGGATTAACTAACCAGAAAAACAAAAAAATACCAAATGCACTCTGGCGGTTGGAGCACTGATTTATTAACGCACAAATTCTTAGCTTCCAACCAAGCACACATTTAAAGGTGCAACAAGATATTTTGAGGCATCCCTATAAGGTGTCATATGTAGTGATTTTACACACCCAAAAGATTTCTTACCTTGTATTTTGGTAAAGAGATGTCTTAATGTGAAAACAAAATGTGATTTTTATATGCTTATATTTCAGTATATAAAACATAGGCTGAATTTCCTATTTGCTCCTATAGGAAATTAGAAATTTCACAATTTTTGTACCAAAGAAATAATTCTCAGCTAATCCTTTCAGGACCACACATATTTTTGATAGAACGCTTTACACCAGTACAAAAATCAGAATTTTCCAAAAACCCAATTTTTTTTTCTTTTTTTTTTAGGGACACTGTAATGTGAAAAATTCGGTTGCACCTTTAATATGAATATATGTGTGTTGTGGGCCAGCGCACTCGACCTGTTATCTGAAGGATGTGAGCATGAGTCCTACTGCAGCCAAAACTCGGCAACACACTTTACCTCCCTTGCCTCTCTCCACCCAAGGGTGAAAATGGGAAGCTGTTAAGGCTGAATGTCACAAGATTAAAATACATCATTAGCAACAACCAACAGTGTTGTTTACTTTGCATTGCTGTCTAGGCATCTAAAGGGCACTGTGCATGCCATCGTCAGCAGAATCTGAGCTTTCTTGCATCAAATCAGTAATCACGACTTTACGTACTCAGATCCCTGCACATTTTTAGCGAGTACCAATGAAAAATAGCAATCATCTCAGCCTTGGTAATGTCACATTGCAGATTGGAGCACAGCTACCAATAAGAAATGGCAATCATCTCAGGCTTCAGTAATGTCACATTGCAGATTGGAGCACAGCTACCAATGAGAAATGGCAATCATCTCAGGCTTCAGTAATGTCACATAGCAGATTGGAGCACAGCTACCAATGAGAAATGGCAATCAACTCAGCCTTCAGTAATATCACATAGCAGATTGGAGCACAGCTACCAATGAGAAATGGCAATCAACTCAGCCTTCAGTAATATCACATTGCAGATTGGAGCACAGCCACCAATGAAAAATGGCAATCATCTCAGCTTCAGTAATGTCACATTGCAGATTGGAGCACAGCTACCAATGAGAATGGCAATCATTCAGGCTTCAGTAATGTCATATTGCAGATTGGAGCACAGCTACCAATGAAAAATGGCAATCATCTCAGGCTTCAGTAATGTCATATTGTAGATTGGAGCACAGCTCCTCTTTGGTTTTGAAAGACTCCTGGTGTCCTCAGGCTCCTTTAGGTTTTGAAAGACTCCTGGTGTCCTCAGGCTCCTTTATGGTTTCAATCACCTTCATCACTGCTCCATGCATCTGCTGTTGCTGCAACATTTTGACCATAAAATTTCTTCACCTGTAGAGTTCAATAAAATATTGAATTTTTATTATTAATCAGATATAAATTTACATACACCTGGGGTCTATTTCACTCAACTCAAATGTTAGTGAAATGAACCCCAAGTATTATTAAACAAAGATTTCAGGAATTTCTATTGTCACATGATTGTGTGATCACATCTTGGAAGGTTGGTTAGAAGAATGATAAATATTTGACCCCAAATATAAAACAAAGGACACAGAGAGTAGTAGTCATTGACTTCACTGATCTTTACTGGAGACAAATATGATGGTATCAATGCATCACTTTAAAGTCTGATTCAAGAGTGATTTTTTTGGGGGGTGAAATTTTTAAGGGCAAAAGAACCCAAAATTGGCAATTTTGTCCCCAAATAGCTAATTCTTGCCCAAAATGTTGTGATTTTTGGCCAAAAATTGCTGCAAAATTGTCATTTTTCTTCTGGTCTGGGAAGGAGGGCAAGAAAAAAATGGGGTGAAATTTTCCACCATGCCCCCTGGCGCCGCCACTGCTCTCAAGTTTCTATCGAATCATTTCTTGTTGCATAATATACGTAAGGCTTGTCCACATACTAATCACTATGTGAAAGGGCTCAGCTCAAATCAATGTCTTTCATATAGAAAATCGCAACTTCGTAATCTATAATTCTAGATCTGGAATTTTTATAATACACAGTATCCTATGGTAGAGTTTACTACATCAAAATGAAAAATCCACTTCATCTCAAATTTTGTTATAGATTAGATGACCATCTTTAATTTTAGTAGACTACATGTATTTTTGATTAAAGGCACTATCAGTGATTTGCTAAATCATAAAATCATCAAAAATCAGATTTTTGCATGTCTGTAACAAGTACAGGTATCCTAATACCCTTCAAATGATAAGACCAGAAGCAAGGATATTTTAGTCATTACTGTCCGTACGGACAATTACTACAACATGTAATTGAATGGAGATTCATATCTTTGAACACTGTCGTTTTCGTCCTTATCTGTCAATTCTTCAGTTGGAAAAAGTAATTTATGATAATTCTACAGACTTATCATTCATTTTTAGGCTATTCCTGCAAATATTTTTACTCTTTTTGGGTGAATCACTGATAGTGTATTTAACATACAAAAAATTGTATTTTAAAGTCTGCCTTAAAATTTTGAGACAAAATTTTAATTTGAAAAATGAAAATAATGTTGTCATAATCTTGGAAAGTGGGGGCAGCCCTTACTGCACCTGCCAGACTTGTTGCATTATTATGTCTCAGAGGTAACGTGTGTGATCAATCAAAGAGTACTTCCTTCTTCTTCCTCCTTTTTCGTCGTCATATTCGAGCAAATTCCGGTTCCAGATGAGAATTACTGTCACTCCTCCTGTACACCTCCTAAGCTAAAAAGAAAAAGAAAACTCAGGTTAATAGTCTGTCAGTTTCATATTTTTAACCCTCTGGGCACTATCACCTAGTACAATCGTCTGATTGGTTCATTACAGACACATGAGATAACCTCTGAGTAACCACTTAAAATAGTGGCTTCTTATCTTAGTTCACCTATGATACATCTGTCTGATTGGCTCATTACAGGAACACAAGAGATAGCCCTCTGAGTACACCAATCAAAATAGTGCTTCTACATAGATCAAAAAAAAAAGTTACGCCTATACGAGCACCCCCATTTCAGCCTGTAATAAAAATTTATGCAATTATTTTATACATATTAAAAAGTATTGTTTATTAGCTTTTCAAAACGCAAAAGCCCCGTTAATTCGGGATTTGTCCCTTTGATTTTAATGAAATTTTTTTTTATTTAATTTTTACTTGTACACAAACAGGCTTTTTTTACATAACACCTCATCAAACCACCTGTTGATTCTTGTTTAGTACTTTATGCTTATTAAAGACCTGAAATTGGGGGGATTTTAAGAATTTTTTCTTCAAAGGAAATTCTCCAAAAGGTGGGGGTGGCTACCACCTCCCTGCTAGCTTTTTTGTCGCCCTAACTAAACCTCTCTTTTTTCTAGTGCCAATGATTTATGGTAAATGTCACTTGACATTTTAATGCTACAGGGTGATCCTAAAGTGAAGGATGGGGGTTGCACCACTGCCCCCTTTTTGGGGAGATAAGTACCAACATGCCGTTACAATGCAGGCTTCTCACAGCTTGATTTTGTACCAATAGATTAATAACAACAATTCAACCTTTGCATATTGTCTTTTTTCATAGGGTTCAAAGCACTTTCCTATCATTATTCTACTGCATCAGAAATCGCACCATCATTTCGCTTCATCGATGCGACTGCTGAGCAGCCACACATTCCTTCAGCACTTAATACTTGTATATTCTCAAATACCAGCTCACCAGATTTTTGCTTGCCCAGGTCAAAATTCCATTCGATCCCAGCGTGAACTGGTTTCCACTGGAACATGAAATCCAGTTGATCCCTGTTGAGTATCCAGTTGAATCAGTTAGTCCGTGACAGAAAATGGAACAAATTTTCAACAAGGTTGTTAAGACCAAGTTGAACTCATGACACCATTTTCACAAACAGTCAAAAACAATTGAAACCAGTTAGTTTCGTCACAGAAAATGGAACAACTTACAACTGGGATCAATGGAAATTTGGACCTGGTTGGGTCCATGAGGCAATTGAGATTAATTATCTTGCCCCGGACACAAACATATTGACAAGCAATCGGGGCTTGGAACCCACATTTACAATGATGTCCCCGATGATCATGAGTCCTGCGATCTATCGTTATGCCGCCCAGGCTTCCCATACCTATGATCCTCCTTCCATACAAAGTGAGTACAACATGCCTAGCATTAACTCACAATGACATACAATTTCGTATGCAGCATACTGTCACCTTTCATACACGTACAGTATAGTACTAGGGGAAACGTTATTCAATTTTCAACAAAAAATGCAATCTGATTTTCATGCATTTTTTGGCTCTTCATGATATAAACCTTATTCATGGGTTTTGATGATTTTTTGAGCCAAAAATGCAAAATTTCAATTTTCACCCTCTATCCACTATTTTTCAATACTTTCCTTAACTTTAGATTTAAACATTACGTCAACACACTGAATTTTTGGAAAGAAAAATTCCTAAGCTATACTGTGTACCAAATTTATATGAATTAGATGTTCACTAGGAAAATCAAGGGGAATGGGGGAACCTTCCCATTTGGGTGTGTTGCTACAAGAATTGTTCAGGTAGACCAGGGTTAAACTCAGTCTGGGAACCAAATTCAATTTCAGGTGAAAATAAGGCTTTCAACACCAGTGGCGGCACCATCGGGGGCCTTCTCCCCTTAATCTTAAAGTTTCTGCAACCCTCCCCCCCCCCCGGCCAGAAGAAAAATTATGATTTTTTGCAAGAACAGTATTTGGGGCCAAAAATCACAATTTGGGCAAATATTCAGCGATTGCCCCCCAAAAAAGTCCACTTTGCCCCCCCATAAAATGAATCTTGTGCCGCCACTGTGTCAAACAACTACTTCACAAAAATCCATTAGCTAACCTAAAACCAAATCCTGTAAAAGTTAAATAAATAATTATGTCAGTGCATTAAATAAATCATCCCAGTCTGGGTTCGTTAAATGGGGAGAGATAAGTACCCGTCATTAAAATAAATTAATAATTGGAATGATGATAGAACAATGATTGACTTCACTGTATGAAGATAGATTACCTCAAATTATACAGCAATGGCTATCACTCCATTAATTGGAGGATTATCATTGCAATAAAGACTAAGAGTGGATTAACTCCTAAGCAGCCCCAGGGGAGGGCGGCCAAGAAATCCAATTTTTAACGGCAAAGCTAAAATCTTACGAAAACCTTCTGAATTTTTTATATGTTTGTGATGGAATATTTTCTTTTCCAAAACTGTTGGATTGAGAATCAACTCCCTGAAGGGTTACTCTGATTTTTTTTGTGTATGAATAACGAAGCTAGTACTAGGTCGTATTTGGGTCCATGGGAACACCCATGACGACCCACATCAAAGACCCAAATTGGTTTTTGGTTTGCATCTCAGTAAGGCGGTAATTTCTTTTGACATTGTTGGTGAGTTGCTATAATGAATGAGGCTTGGCCACCACCGCCTGGCAGCCACCTTCCTTTCATACAGCATTTATGATTGGCTAATTACATCATATATTTATTTCAATAACCAGTTGAAAGGCAGCTTACAAATTCTTAACCTCTAGCCCTCTTCAGCACCACTACCATTGATATCAAGTTGCTGATTGGCTCAAAAAATCACATATTCATTGCGACCAGCCGGTAGGTAGCACTTGTGGGGTTAATGAGAAATTCTAAGTCATTCCCACAATGCACCAGTTTTGGAAAATTTCACCTCAATAGAGTCATGTGATCCCACAAAAATCCTATTTTTAACACATAAAACCCCTGACTTTTACCCTCATTTTAGCTCACATAGCATTAGTATTTAAGGAATTTTTTATCATGATCATGAATGTCTTCTGGTTCTTTAACTTTTTGGAACACTTTTTATCCCTAAATTCTGACATGAGTTTAGTAGAGTACAGTATAGACACATTGCAATGCATTATGGGATTAGTTCAGGGGTGTACAACCTTTTTGACATAGGGGCCACATTGGCTGAATTCACAACAATTGTGGGCCGCAAATAATCGAAGGGTCTCAACTCTCAAGTTTGTTTTGTGATATGTCTCTGAGAAACAGGAAGTAGGACCCATATCTATACCATTTTTTTGGCTGAAAAGGGACCCATAGCTGTACCAGAGATACCAATTTTGGGCCAAATTTAACATTATTTTTTTCCATTTTCCAAGAAATGGTGACCTTTTTAGCAAATTTTGAAAAAATTTGGCTTCAGTTTGATTTGACTAATTATGAAATTTGACTAATTTTCCCACAATTTGTAGAAAAATTTGGTTTTAGATTGATGAAGTTGGACTAATTTTCCGACAAATTTGTAAAAATTTCGAAAAAGCGATCCATTTCTGCACCAAAAATGGCATAAAGGAGGTATTTCATATACCAGAAGGCTGAAAATCAGACTCACATAAGACTGCATGTGTGTTGGTGTTCTTGTGGCCAGTATGTGAGTGTGTGTGGGGGGGGGGAGGTGTGTGTGTGGTATTGATGTTATTTTTAGGTTGAAGCGCTCGCGTCATACCGCGTTTTGCTACGTTCATGCGCGCCTGCCAACGTTGCGTCTTGTTGCATATGATCGTTGCGTTCAACAGGTTGTTCGATTGTTGTCACTGGGTGGTGGCAGTCCTTTCTTGTTGTATTTAAGCCGTAAATCATCGCGAAATTGGGTTAAAGATGACCTTAAATGATAAAGCTGTTTAAGAATGAGAATAAAGGTATGATTTTGGGAACCGGTGCTCTCTTTAGGACGAATTGAACCCGGCGACACCATTATTTTTGCGAGGAAGAACTCGGCCTCCGGCCTCGTTCTTCCACTTAAAATAATGGTATCGCCTTGGGTTCAATTTCGTCGTAAAGAGAGTACCGGTTCCCAAAATCATACCTTTATTCTCTAAATCATAACACTGATTAGTATGCATGAATTCTGTCATCAAACTTTACAGCAACTCACCATGGACAGTTACTCTAGCAAAAGGGAGTAACTTGAGTTACACCCTTTTGCCTTGAAAGGGCCATCCTGCAAAAACTATGCATTATGGGATACTTATTTTTTTTTTAAATATTTTTAGCATTATTCAGGCTCAACATTTAAAAAGAAAAATGTATCCCATAATGCATTGGTTTTGCAGGGTGGTCCTTTCAAGGCAAAAGGGTTATGTGGAACACAAGATCGCCCTTGCATATGAAAAGGGCCACGTTATTTCAGTACATGGCACTCTAAAAATTACAGCACAATTCCAAATCACTTATATTACTGTATTTGTGAAAAACAGAACACTATTGGCATACAGGAAATCAAGCGAGTACATTTCTAGGTAGTAACATGGGAGAGAGATCCTCTAGGCATTCAGCTATGGTCCCCCATTCGGTCCACGGAAGGGGAATGCTGGGTGCTGCAACAGTAGACCAATGATGAGTGATGTTGATAACTCACATTTTCTTTTAGTACACTTTTTTTTAAAATGTTGTTAACAGGTTGCTTTGTTCCGATTTATGTGATTTGTGTTTCTTTGTTTAACTGGATATGAGGCCTGGCACTTGCACATTTAAACCAATCAAGTACCGTGGAGGAAACAAACTTGCGGTTTTGATGGTGGACGCAATAATGCATGTTGCAAAGCCCTATTCAATACTAACTGTGCTAATATTGATGGTTAACTACTAAAACGGTGGTTTTTTGTTTATATCTTGGGAATGAAATGGATTTAAAGGCTCAAATTTCAGGACGACAATGAGAAAAATACGGCCTTTCATCTGATATCAAAATCGATACTACTTCCGGGTAAATCAGGGGGGTCCCAAAGGCGATCGGAACACGCACCTTTAACTCCCTTTTACACAACTCCGGGCTTTCCTTCAACTTGAGTGCCTGCCTTATTATAGATCAGATTAACACATCTTCTGGTCGAGAGCACAGAAAAATGCTGCTACTATCCTTCTCCTTTACTGTTGCAGCCTTGTTGGAGACTCATGATATACCCCCACAGGAAAATGTCAAGAGGGTCAAATCAGGTGACAATAATCTTGAGTATAGACTTTTCAATTTTTTAACATGGACAAAATTTTTAAATGGTATTGGATATTCAGGAGAACTATAAAAAAGTTTTAATCTTTATATCAAAGAGTTTGATATGGCTTATGATTGCAATATTTTTAAATACATCCCAATACCATACTCACCAAAACGGCATTTAATTTTTTTAATTTTTGGTATTTTGATCATCTTAAAGGTGCATTTCATGATCCACAGCCTCGTCCCCTGTCTTACCTCAAACAAATTGAGATTTTTATATCATCTGAACTGTTGGCATAAGTATAGTATGTGTGCCAAATCTTACAAGCATATTTGATATACTTTAGAAGAAATCCCAATTTTGTGTTTTCTGTCCGTAAACGAACAGAAATTACATCACAGTGGCCTATGGGGCAGCATGATATAAACATTTGCTTATAACATCAAAATGCACTTGATGATATCTAGTGAACCATAACAAAAATTAAGGTTCTAGGATAACGAAATGCACCTCCAAGTTGGAAGCTACAATGTCTCATAAAGCCCGGAACCCCACATCTTTTTGGAAAAAACTTGCACAAAAAATATTGCCAGACATTCAAATTGGGTAGAACAAAGCAGTCACGTTGATGCAAAACAAATTCTTCCCTTTTCGGCTCTAATTGAAATGTGCACAAAGTGTTTTCGTAATGTCATTGCACCCTCTTTTCCACTTTAAGCACCTCAACCCCTCGTAATAAGGTCAACACAGTTGAAGTGCTACCACTTAAGAAATCCCAAAGCAACATAGAAATCCATGTAGTTTTACACGGACTAAGTGGATCAGGAATCGGGCTAAAAAACGTGAGCCTGCTATCATTGACACAAAAATGTGAAGCATGTTATCCGATCGCATTTACATGTTTCCGCCACTTGACCTGGATTCTGTTGACGGATCACAGGGCTCACGATACTCCCACAAGGCTCGCAGCAGGAAGCTGAGAAAAATTACTTCGAATATTGAATAACATTTTCGTTTAACTGAATTAACTGTTGAAATAATAGATGGGATTGAAAGATCATGGGCCTTGTGGGATCCGGGGTCTTCTCATGGATTTTACAGAGCAGAAAATCAAGCACCACACTCTAAATAATAAAGAAATCCCTATGCAATATAAGAAAAAGTGTAGTTTCAAGAGAACGAGTTGATGGAAAATTTAGGCTGAAAATGGAGTTTATTGATCATATTAAAACAAAAGTGGGACATTTTTACCACCTGCATATACAGGTTTTTATCACTTGACCTGAATTCTCTTTGAGAATCACAATGCTCATGATTTCCCACTGGGTTAACAGCAGTGTAAGATGGGGAAATTACTTTTAATATCAATAAAAAACTTCGTTGGATAGACTGTTAATAATTGGAAGGAATAAAGAGCATTATGTAGGCCACCTGGGATCACGTTTTTAATTTTGGAAGAGCAGAAAGTTGTCCCCGCAATTAGGTTATGAAAAAAGTTTGCAGTAGGACACTGAATTGAGGTGGAGGGTGCAGCTAGTATACACACTTGATAACACTTTTCTCTGCATCAAGACTATGCCCCCATTTCCGCCAGAGAGAGAACCATGGTAACAAAGGAATTACATAGATGCGAGATACACACAGCAAATCTACGTGCACACATATGCAGACACCTATTTCAGAAAAGAAATTGTGACAGCGACTATAGTTTGGCTTGTTTTTATGAAGCACAGTCATTTTAAAGAGGCACTAAACAATCCTCAGCCTCGACTCCACCCATCACACCATCAAACATGCGATTTTGGTACCATTAGAAAGCTTGTATTTTTCTCATCTCATCTGCAAAATATTTTGACTGACTTCTTTTCCATTATGATGCTACAGATCAAAATATGATTTGTTAAGTAACCAGAAAATAGTATGTACATCACTGGTAGATTCCACACCATAAATAGAGCTGCTCTGGCACCCTCTGGCCAAAAAGTGTTCAGATAAAAGGTAAAAGGTCTAAGTTAAAATTGAAAAATAGAAAAATTGGAATATCTTGGGTCATATTTTATGTTAGAAATTATTTTAAAGATACAAATCAGCACGATATCAAGATAAAGTCTGTGAGTCTTCTACTCAGTAATTACAGTCCTAATTTTACACCCACCCCATTGGAATATTTTCGACTAGAAGTTAGAGTTTCAGAGGGGTTCAAACTCATCTGTCTAAAACAAAATGACCACTTCTTAGTCCAATTTATCAAGATCCAAAGTAGAACCTGCTTGAGGAATGTGTTTAGCCATTAAAAAAAATGAGGTTTAAAAAAGTTAAAGGCTGATTCAGAGCTTTCGAAATATAATTATTTTGAGTAGAAATTAAAAAGTCATCTAGAACTAAAGATGGTCACCTAAAATGTTCAATTCCAAAGTTAGAGATGAATCGGATTTTCCGTTTTCATGCAGTAAACATTTATGCACAGTATAACAGTGCCATATAGGATACCGTGTATATAACAAAAAATCCGGATCCGGAATTTTATAACAAAGTTGTGATTTTCTATATGAAGGACTTTGATTTTGAGCTTAGTTATTTCACACAATGATTAGTACATGGACAAGTATTATGTACATGCAAAAAACATGATTTGTTTGAAAATTGAGTGCGCCCTCATCTGGAAATCTCTGAGTCAGCCTTTAACGAATGAGAAGTACATTTCTCATAGGTGGAGTTAGCGAGAGTCTTTGGATTCTCCTCTATTCAGTTCATGTGAAATTCTAGCCCTCCAAAATAAAATTAAAAGAGGATGCCCTGATTTAAATATATAAAGTTTTTATCTTGTTTGGATGACCTTGACCCAAAACCCCCATCAATAAAGTTTTGTGCTGATATTTCAATCCGTTTGATTTGAGAACTAAAATCATGATTCTGTAAGCCCCAATAGAGCACTCTGTAAAATTAACATTGGTCAACCAACATGGGGGCACATTTATGCTCATAACTTCCAGAAAAAAAATCTTTAACCCTAAGATTTCATAGGGTTAAATAATCAAAATAGTAGCTTTCTTCAAACACCAAAATATTTTCCACTTAAGGTAAGCAAGGCTATTTAGCAATCAGCCAATGGACTTTTAAAAAACATGAAAATTAATACTTTAGAGGGTAGGAGGAGATTTTATCTCTGTCAACTCTTACAAATGCATCAGGAAATCGATAAACTCTAAACTGAATTCAATTGATGATTACTAGGTGTGTGCAGTATTCATGGATTCAAGTTAAAGTTCATTGTTATTTTGATATTTGGTTGGCTCAGTGATGATTCATTTTAATCTAATGAGTATTATCAACTGATTTGATTAGGCAAAAAAGAGCTCGTTTCCAATAGGCTGCGCATATTTTGATTTTGGAGCTATTTTTACTGCATTTTGTTTTTTATTTTATTTACTGAAAAAAAATGCCTCAGCAATAGAAAATTCATTAAAAGAAAATATGGCAATGATACCAAATTTGGAATTATTGTTTTAATTAACTAATAATTTGACATTCATATTATTTGCAAACTGTTGACTTGTCATTTGAGCAATTTCTTGGAAAAAATCTAAACACGGCGGTTCTCGAACACAAGTCTCGCCTGCTTTCGCGTATAGCGTAGAAGACAAAGAGCAGCACACCAGATAGCAAACTGTAGGAGTACAGGGTGTTTTCCCAAAAAAGTTGTGAGGCAGAGCAGATACAGTGGAGGATTGCTGATATCCCCCTCCACAGCACCCCACAACACCGAGACCCCTAGCGGGGCACACCCCCCATCACCCACTCCCCAACACCACGCAACGTGACCTCCCCTCCCAACACCCTTCTTCTCTCCCCCACCCCCTCCCCAAGCACCCCCAATACCCCAACCCCCTCCCCAACCCCTCTCCATGCCCCCTCAAACACCCCCCCCCTCCCCAACACCCTCACACCACCCAACACACAACAAAACAAGAAAAAAATAAAAAACTTAAAAAAAGCAAAAATTACAAAATTGCATTTTGCTTTATTTTTTGGGAACTACCTACTGGAAACAAACTTGATTTTTTTTTGCCTTGTCATAGTTCGAATAATGGCACAAAAAGCTTAAAGGAAAGGTGCATACAGCTAATCTAATTGTGAATATAACCATACAGTTTTTTATTTGTATTGTGCCTTTTTTAAACTTTTAAACCAAGCCTTTATTTATTACATTCACTGAGTAATCATTAGAATCATACTAACTATAGTCAAAACAACTATATCAAAATAACTTTTACAAGATAAGTTCTTCTTAAAAGGTGCAATGAGAGATTTCAAGTCAGCCATATTTTCTGCGATATGTAGTGATTTCATATAGATTGGATGCTCAAAAGACTCCCTACCTTTTATTTGGTTACAGAAATAACTTAAAATGAAGAAAACAAAAGGCGATTTGTATATGCTTATATTTCAATAGAAAACATAGGCTGAATTTCATATTTGCTCCTATACGAAATTAGAGATTTCTTAATTTTTGTACCAAAGAAACAGTTCTCAGCTTAATCCTTACAGGTGGGAGTATTTTTATATAAAGCTTTACACCAGTGCCAAAATCAGAATTTTCATATTATTTTGGGACACCTGTTATTTGAAATCTCTCGTTGCACCTTTAAGCGTGCTGTGCATAAATGCGGCCATGTGATCTACTGCTAAGCCCCGCCCTTTGTGGTGTCGCGCACTTGTACGTCTTGTAAAAGGTATTTTGATAAATAGTATAGGCAGAAGTGAACAAACTATCAATACTTAAAATTATGATTTTTCCCTAAGACCACCTCATTTTATATAGAGAGAGAGGCAAGCAAAGTACCTTGCCAAAAGCACAACACATTGGCCGCAGTGGGGCTCGAACCCACAACCTTCAGATCATGAGTTGGCTGCGGTCCACTGGACTGCTTATTTTGATTGGTTACTCAGAGGGTTACATCATGTAATGAGCCAATCAAAGACACCGTAAGGTGGAAGTCATCATAGAGCTATAGCAAGCATGTAAGTGGGGCCAAGACCCCCCGAAGCTGTATAGCCATTTGTGTTTGAAACCTACTTAAAACACCTAAACTAAATAGCTTGAAACTATATATGTTTAAATTGGCAAGAAACCATAAACGAATGAGGGTTTGCATGTAATCTCCATAAACCAAGTTTGGTTCCAATTGAACTTCAACTTTTCAACTTGACCTCACATGACCTGTGACCTTGGTATGTGACCATTGACCTCATCAATAAATGAGGGATCCATTGTTGCACTTATGACTCAAGTTTGGTTCCAATTGAATGTCAACTTTTCACCTGAAGTCAATTTCACATCTTCAGCCTATCCTACATCTTGACCTCACATGACCTTTGACCTTGGTACATGACCTTTGACCTCAACAACAAATGAGGGATCACCTATGACTCACGTTTGGTTTAAATCCATCGAAGTATGTGGATATTACAAGCAAATCACAACAGACAACAACAGACATCAATGACCAACAACAGAAAACAGTGGATAAAGCGATCCCTATGCTTCCTGCCTTAAGGTAGGCAACAGAAAAACAAACAAAGAAACAAAAATACCAACAAACAAACATACATACACACCAAAAAACAACAACTTGATTGCGCTTGAATTCAATTGATCAAGTTGAGCATTTAGACCTTTTGTGAATGTCCTGAAATGTTCCTAGATCCACTACGTATTAGTGCTGGGACGTTTAAACGTTTACACGTTTACACGAACGGAAGTGTCACTAAACGTTTAGAAAATTCACTACACGTTTACACGTCAGCAAACCCTACTAAATTTTTAAAAAAAAAAAAAAAAAAAAACACCTAAACTAAATAGCTTGAAACTATATATGTTTAAATTGGCAAGAAACCATAAACGAATGAGGGTTTGCATGTAATCTCCATAAACCAAGTTTGGTTCCAATTGAACTTCAACTTTTCAACTTGACCTCACATGACCTGTGACCTTGGTATGTGACCATTGACCTCATCAATAAATGAGGGATCCATTGTTGCACTTATGACTCAAGTTTGGTTCCAATTGAATGTCAACTTTTCACCTGAAGTCAATTTCACATCTTCAGCCTATCCTACATCTTGACCTCACATGACCTTTGACCTTGGTACATGACCTTTGACCTCAACAACAAATGAGGGATCACCTATGACTCAAGTTTGGTTTAAATCCATCGAAGTATGTGGATATTACAAGCAAATGTTAACCCTTTTTCACAACAGACATCAATGACCAACAACAGAAAACAGTGGATAAAGCGATCCCTATGCTTCCTGCCTTAAGGTAGGCAACAGAAAAACAAACAAAGAAACAAAAATACAAACAAACAAACATACATACACACCAAAAAACAACAACTTGATTGCGCTTGAATTCAATTGATCAAGTTGAGCATTTAGACCTTTTGTGAATGTCCTGAAATGTTCCTAGATCCACTACGCATACTCGTATGTCACGGTTAACCTCCCAGTTGTTGCCGAAGTCATCCCCCCGCATCTTATTCAATGTGCTGATTTTGATGGCTGCTACTTTGCACAAGTACCTATAATTGTCCCCCTATCTAAGCCCATTTCAGCATATATGTAAAACTCATGAATCATGGAAAAGTTTTAACAGATCATTACATCAACTGAATAATACAAAGCTTGACAGCAATTATACACTTACACATTTACCAAGTTGTTGCATAACAATAGGGATTTCAACCTTTTTTATCAGCAGAAATTTGGGGCCCAGACTGTACCACTTGCTATAGCCCTAAGCCTTAACACTGTGGGCTAGCTTTGCTAAACTAATCTGCTAGTGCTAGGCCATTTTGACCCCCTAGGTACACATTTTCAAACAACTGAAGAAGTACTTGCCTATCATTTTAGATACACAAATTATAAGTATTATACACAAATTAGTAGCTAAGTACCTTTGAATAGCATATGTTAAAATGACAGTTATCATTAAAAACACAATCTAAGCGATTCCTGCTGTTGGAAACTCATTTTGCTTTGTAAATACAGACACTCCATGTGTCGTAAGTGATTTTTACACTCATTTCACGTAAACTTAATGCAGGATGGGTACATCTCAAGTGTCTCTGATAGAACACTACGTCTCAATGCTTGGCATTATCACATCTTAGACAATATTGGATCACTTCTTGAAAAACAAAGGTATCTTTTAAAAGGTTTTTGCAAATTACAATCACTTTGTCACCAGGACAGATAAGAAAACAAGTTTGACGTGCATACTTGAATTTTCATACGGTTTGTAAGAAAGCTCAAAGGCTTGTAAAGATTATTCTTTTATCGTGTCCAAAACCACTGGTGTTGAGAACCAGTGTACAGATATGGATGGTCTCTTTGATTGGTTACTCAGAGGTTATTATCAATACTATATCTGCATGAGCCAATCGAGATGCTGTCAGAAAAGTATTAGACCTCAGGGGGTTAAAACATGAAATACAGGCTGTCCAAAAAAATGTGAAAACCGGGACAAGGGCATTTTGGGTCACAGAAAAGTACGCATGGGTCTTTGTTTGGTACTCCGTTGATTGAAGCCAATAAAAATAAGCTTTTATTTGCACGGTTTATATTTCATTCCAAACCGATATGTAGAAAAGAAGATATGCTTCGTCAAAAAGGAGGAGGGGGGCCAAAATCGGATTGGTTCCGATTTGCATTGGTTACACTTGTAAGACTGCGGGAAACATGACTTGTAACATACCAAATCTGGAAGTTATTGATTGGCTATTGAACCTACCGAAGGCATTGACAATCCCTTTTAAAATCCAATTGGTAATAAAGTGTGAAATTGTCTTTTCATTGCAATACTTTGGTGTGCGTTTTTCAAATATTAGCCAGTGAGTTCCACTTTCATCAGACCATTTATAGCCTTACCGAATCACTCAAAACTACAAAGAAATGCTAAACCAAAATAACCATCAAAACAAAACCAATCGGAGCTTCCACTTGAATTCCAAGGAAAACCTATGTGCTTTATAGACAGAACACACAAGTTATAAAATACAAAGAACAAAAAGAAAGCGAAACCTCTGAAAATAGGCCAACGTGGATAGTGAAGCAGCCGGAATTTGAAATTAATATGCCAGTCATGCCAGTAGCAGACCCAACAGACCCATAATGGACCAGAATAGCAAAAACTCAAGCCAACATATCTCTTGTTTAGTAGTTGTGCTAGATTCAACGATGAGCGCTTGGTAAAACACGGTGACAGGAATTTTGAAGTATTTCTTCAACAAACTAAAACAGCAAGATCCATTTCTTTCCCTTTTGGTATGGAAATAGGTTGTTCTCTGTAGTTCGGTGTATTCATGTTTTTTCTGGTGCATTTCAAATGCTTAGAGGCAGAAATCGGACCAAATTGAATTTGCCCTCTCATATTTGATGAATCATATCTTTAGTTCTACACATCGGACTGGAATGAAATAAATGTCAAAGAAAAGCTTATTTTATTGGCTTCAAAGGAGTACCAAACAAAGACCCATGTGTACTTTTCTTTTACCCAAAATGCCCTTGTCTCGAGTGTTAACATTTTTTTGGGACAGCCTGTATATATCCTCTTGTTAATTTTTGTTGATAACTCTAGATTTAAAGAGAACCCATACTATATTAGAATAACATAATTATAAAACCATTATTGAGCAAAAATCGAGTGGTTTCGTGGAAAACAATTATATTAACCACACATATGAATTAAAAACACCTGGGGTGGATTTTACAAAGAATTGTGACGCATGCATTGTAAACCCGTCTTAAAGTGACAGGAGGAGATTTTTTAGAGGATACAAATTTCTCTCAATTGCACTTGATCGGTTGTAGACCACCTACCAAGAACGTTGCGAAGGTTATTGGACAAACAAGCACGAAAGAAAACCTCAAACCTTGTTATGAACTTGCCTGCTATCCAAATCGTACCCATAGGAAACCATGCTTTGAATTTCTGTCTTGCACGACAGAAATTACTAAATCATCATCTTTTGGCATAAAGACAGAGTATTCGGCTTATTCACTTCAGGTGTGATCTAATACATTGATAAGCATTCCAAATGTGCAAAAAATCTGGGTTCGAAAAAAAATTGAGGGCACTTCTCTCTGGAAATGTCTCACGTCTCTTTAAGTCAAATGCATTGTGGGTAATAGGGATTACTAACGGTAACTTACGATGCGTTTGCTTACGATGGGTTTATGATGTGTTGAAATCTGTGTGAAATCCACCACTGATCTGACAATAGATGCTCTATTTGAAATCTTTACTAGGGTATAACATGTTATAGGATACTGTTTTTACGGCCGGCACAGTAGTGTCATTACACTTTCACACATGTAAACACTTTCATAACATATATTTCCTATAGTGCACATGGGGCTTCTGTATCAGCTGTATCTGATAACACATTACATACACTGGCACAAATTTTAAACAGTGCATGGTTAAACCAGAAGGTTTTAATTCATTTTTATGGTAAATATTCAATTTTTTTCATAAAACCACTCAATATGTACTCAATGATTTTTTAGCATATATTGTGTTACGTGTAATGTTTTCTGGCGCAGCCCCAGCTACACCCACCCACCAAATTTACGGTGGACAGATAGACAGAGAACGATGCGGAGAGACAGACTTAAGGTGTTTGACGTGTGATCTGTTTACGCACAAGCTGTTTTGAGCTTTGAGCATTCAATTTAGCACCCACTCTCGGCGGCAAAAGAAAGACTTTGCATTTTGAGGTGCGAAAGTTCCATGCGCAGATACCATTGAATTTCAGTGTGTTTTGTTTGCATTTATTCGCGCGAAGAATTAAAACCAAAACGAATCGCGTCAATCGCGAGTCCTCTACGCCCGCTTTCAGGCGCACATCCTCTACGCACGCGTTCACTGCTTTGCTGCGTACCGAATGTGCCGCGAACTTTTCTTGCCGCCCAACGAGGCGCCCAAATTTTGAGCTGTTTAGGCATTTAATGGAAAAAGTCGGCGACCTCCATTTTTTATTTCAAAATTTTGAAGAACGACATCGGGACCTCAACATATTTCGAAATTACAAAATTTTATCGAGAAGTTTTTATTTTGTAGGCGATCCAAACGTCAAATTTTGACTTTTCCCATAGACTTGCGTGGTTTATAAAGTGACAGCATACCTTTTTTGTTTTGGCTATAGCTCAAAAACAAAGTCGGTGACCCCCATTTTTATTCAAGATTCTTAATCAGCACCGTTGTAAATACCATATATGTGAATTCTAGACAATTTTATCGAGTAGATCACTAACACGTCAAACACCTTAAATAGATGAGGTAATTCCTAGTAAATACAAGGTTGCACCAGATTTGTCTTAAAAGATTCTAAGAAAAGAGAATATAAATGGGGAAGTTAAAGAAATATCAGGGTTGGTACCCAAAGTTAGCTTGAAGAGAAATTTGTCATAATAGATCGGGAGTTTGCTTTGACCAAGGAGATAGACAGGATTGGCCGATGTTTGTTCATAAAGCTACAAAATTTAACTTGGATTTGTCAAGTGGCTGTGATTAGGCATAAAAAAAATATGTTTGTTTGGCGTAACGGAGAAAAAATATCAGGGTCGGTCGGTCAGATTTTTAAAATTTTTTTTAGATCTTCTCAATGTTTTACTCTAAAATGAATATAAGATGCTACTATTTAAAGCTTTTTTCAAAGACATAGCAAAGATCTTTTATTTTACTTGTTGTAGTTGCTTTGTTGTCTTGTTTTGCTATTTTTTCATCTTTGTGTTGGTAAAAAAAATATTTTTTTTTTAAATGTGGATGAAAATAATGGGTCGGTCGGCAGAATATTTTTTTTATTTTGTGCAAATTGCATAAAAACTTTTGAGTCGGTAGGTTTTTTTAGGGTCGGTCGGGTTACGCCAAACAAACAATTTTTTTTTTATGCCTTACTCCGATGTCAAGGAGGAATTTGATATTATTATTTACAGCTCGAAAATAGGAATTTGCGACAAATATAAAAGTTCAAATATGATACATAATATCTAAAATGTTATCTTTCTCCTTCACAAACAACTTTACTCTTCAAAAGTTCTTTCAAAATGAGCAGTGCTACAAATCACACATGCAGATGTTGAGTCTTCTTAAAGGTGGGTGACTCGATTGACAATCGAGTCAGCCAATTTAGATTTGGTATCAGAAAAAAAGTTAATATTTTTCTCATTACTCCAGTGCAATTTAGGGTCCAGAGAATGTTTTCTTCTGATGTTATGAACAAAATGGTACCTAATATGGTGAAGCACATTAATTAACACACACTGACCTATGGGCCAATTTAATGCGCATTTCTGCTTCGGTTATCGAAACGGCTGGACCGATTTAACTCAAAATTTGAATTCATATGTTTTTGGTAATATGCTTCCATGCAAGAGTAAAATGTCAGATGTGAAATCGGACCATGACTGGGACACCCACCTTTAAATCTAACCAGAGCATCAATGATGCAGTGGCCTATTAATAGCTTTATTTTAATGCTAATTTTTGCTCATAACAAATAGTTCCCTCCCAGCTACTGCCTGATGCACCCGAACCCCCCAAGGAATGGCACCCACAAGGTGACAGGAGGTCAACAAGGTCAGCATGAAAGCACACAAAGATCACCTCTCAACCCCGTCACCTCCCCAATGCACCCTTACCCTGCCACCTTCCAGATGAAACCCCACCCTGACCTCTCAACGACGCACCCAACCCCTTCCCGCCGCACTACACCACATCCAATACACTAAACCCTTTCCCCCATACACCCCACCCGTTACCTCCTAAAACACCCAACACTTCACTTCACCTCCCCACCATTCCACCCTCCCCAACACCCACCTTTCCCCAAACCCACCCTTCATCCTCCATACCACCCCAGCCCTTCCCCATACATGGGTCACTGCAGGTTCATGGGTACAATGAGGTTCAAGGGGTCACGAGGTCAATGGAGTCACCGAGGTCAAGGGGGTTCACCGAGGTCCACCAAGGTAACATGGGGTCACCAAGTTCACATGGGGTCACCAAGCACGGTGGGGTCAACAAGGGTCACATGGGGTGACCAAGGTCACAGGGGTCACCAAGGTCACATGGGTACCAAGGTCAAAAGGGGGTCAATAAGGGTCACATGAGGCCCACGTGGTCACATGAGGTCCAATCAACCATTTCTAACTGATGCAACCCGCCCCGCTCCGCCTGAGGCACATGACCCCTCCCCAATGAATGGACACCAAAGGGGGAATGAGGGTACCAGGTCACATGAGGTCACAACAGATCACCAACCCCGTCTCCCAATGCACCCTCCCCAACTATCTACCACGCACCCTCCCCAACTATCTACCATGCACCCTCCCCAACCAACTACCCCCCCCAAACTATATACCATGCCCCCCCAACTTCTACCATTGCCCCCTCCCCAATGAACCTTCCCCTCATTGATGCCCCCCCACCTCCGACCATCGCGACGCCACTCGACCCATAACGGACACACCCAACCACCGCAAAAAACACTAAACAAATCACAACACCCTTATACCTTCCCCCAAACCCCACCAGGGTTCCATAATAAACACCCCACCCTCAGTCAATTCCCCTCCCACCAGTTACCCACAACACCCAAACATTCCGGACCTTCCCCATGATATGGGTCACTGAGGTAACATGGGATCACCGAGGTCAAAGGGGATCACCGAGGTCAATGGGATCAACCGAGGTCAATGGGGGTCACCGAGGGCAAATGGGTCCCCGAGAGTCACATGGGGTCACCGAGGTCACATGGGGTCACCGAGGTCACATGGGGCACCGAGGTCACATGGGGTCACCGAGGTCACTGGGGTCACCAAGGTCACATGGGGTACCAAGGTAAAAGGGGGTCACCAATGTAACATGGGGTCACCATAGTCACTGGGGTCACCAAGGTCACAGGGGTCACCAAGGTCAATGGGGTCACCCAGGTAACACGAGGCGTCACCAAGGTCACATGAGGTCAATTCACCCATCCATCCCCTACTGATGCACCCGACCCGCTCTTGCCTGAGCACCCGACCCCTCCCACAATGAATGGACCAAGGGTCGACAGGAGGGTCCCAAAGATCACATTACCCCCGCCAATGCACCCTCACCAACTATCTACCATGCCCCCTCTCCAATGCGCTTACCCTTTTACCATCCCCGATGCCCCACCACCCAGACCCTCACCTACCACTCCCGATGCATTCCACACTCCCAAAATCAACCTTCCCCCAATACCCCCAACTTTCTCCTAAACCCCCCAACCCTTCATTTTCCCCTCCTCAACACCCACCCTTTCGCCTTCCTCAACACACCTGCCCTTACTCCTCCCTAAACATCACTATTAAACCAGGAGCTAGCACACATTTGTACACACATCTCAAAGTACAAAAAGGTTGAGTGATTAAATATGTTGACAGAATGACAGAAACCCCTGAACGTTATTCTTAGGTGCCGCAAGTGGTGCATTAAGGAGAGGGGCCAAAAATAAAACAAATGTTGTACAGGGGGCAATTGTAAATGATCCAATAAGGTTGGACAGCCCACACCATTTAGGTGTCTAAACCATAGGCATTCAGAAAACGGTATAGTTTGTAATATGTACACCTAAAGTTTCAGAGTTAAGGCTAAACACATCAAAAATCAATAAAAAGGGTCCAATTTCAGTTGTACAGGGGTCAAATTGGAAACTGCTCGATTTAGGTAAAAAAAAATTGTGCAAATTATGGTGGAGCTCATAGGAAAAATTAAGGAATAGTTGGTTGAGTGTCTCAAATGCTTGCGTAATAAAGTAGGGGGGTAACAAGATCAAGCACCATTGAATGAAATGGACGATGACCTTCTGTGCCCCCTACATTGTAAACTAAGCATTTAAGACAGTCAAACTATTCCTTATTTTAAGCCTATGAACTATCCTATCTGCACCAGTTTGTATCCAAATCGTGAAAGCAATTTTAAAATTTGACCCGTGTACAACTGAAAATTGACCCTTATTAGTGATTTTTGGCGTTGTAGCCTAAGAACTCTGAAACTTTAGGCTTTACATATTAAAAACTATACCTTTTCTGAATCCTATGGTTAGGCAAATAACGTGGTGGTGCTTTTCAACATGATTGCGATCAATTTAAAATTTGGACCCTGTAAAAACTTTGTTTTGGCCCCCTTATCCTTAAGGCACCCACGTTTTGCGGCACTTAAGGATCACGTTTCAGGGGTTTATGTCAGTCTGTCAACATATCTAATCACTCAAATCTTTTGTACTTGGAGATGTGTTACAAATGGGCTAGATCCAGGGCTATTCCCACATACATTGAGTATGCAGGTGTAGAAGTAACCATTTCCGCCGTATCACAGTCGGGAAACAATGGTGAAACACTAGGGCAATCGATTCGTGGACCTTTACGCAACATTAGTTTCACGATTATCCGTTATGAGTCTATGGGAGCCCGGGATATTGGCTACCACGGATATATTGCCTTTCACACCCGGAATGTCGTTTTCATGTAGTAAAGGAATTTTGCATATCCGATGTATTGGTTAAGCGATACAGCATGATGCATATGTTAATGAGCTCATTTGCATTCCTAAGCCGCAGTATCACATACTTTGAAATGGCAAAGAGCGCAAAATGGTTTGCAGCGTAAAATAATTTTAGGCTCGAAAGAAAGTTTCAAAAATTATAGTGATGACGCAGATTTTTGATATTAATTAGCTCATTTGCATTAGTAATTCGCCGAAATACGCCCGTCTACTCAGGTGGAAAACTCATTAATCTGCTTCCTTCGACAAAGTACATCATTTACGCATTATGGAAACTACAGATAAAAGTACACAAGCTAGCGGGGAAAGGTTTACATTTTGACTGACATGAGGTCAACGGTCACATGAGGTCACAATGTCGAGATCAACCAACATGTCTCCCACCCGGGGGCCCCTCCTTTGTACCAAGGTACATCATCGTAGCCCTACGGAAACTTGCATGCAAAGAATAGATAGTAATAACGGCTGATATAAGATATTCCGAGGAGGGGTACTCAATTTTCAAAACAAAATTGTGTTTTGCATATTCAGAATGCCTGGCCATCTATAATCACTTTTGATTGTCATACCAAATCAGTTAATTGCATGTCTAGGAAGAGAAAATCTTCAGTAGCAATGATTCGTGTTTATTAGGTTTATTAAAAATCCCAAGATTAAAGAAGAAGCTTGCTCATTTTACGCCTATAAATTATAATAGGGCGTACCTGATGCCACACCCCAAAAGCAAAAATGAATACGGAACATCACACTGACCATACACAACTGACAAGTACCTTCCATCTACACATGTACGAGCAGGTGCGCCATGGCGGGAAAAAGTGGGGACTTTGGAAAGCTCCTTCCCCGGAAATCTTGCATCCTCGCGGGAAAATGGAGTGGGGGAGAAAGAAAAATAAATGAGAGAGAAGAAATAAAAAATAAAAGGTAATAAAATTGAGTAAGAGTAGGTTTTTTCTCCAAAATTAAGGTGCGACAATAACTGAATTCCGAAAGTCGCGTTGGGTTCAATGTTCACTGATGATTAAAAACGGTCTGGGAAATTCCCCAAGCCAGTCTAAGCTTTAAACTATACTGATCCTTCATGACTTCAGCTAATGATCACAGGTAATCAAGTCACCCACCTGTAATTTCTGATCACAAATTTGCCAATACGGTGGAAATATTTCAAACTTGAGTTCTAAACTTGGTTTTGTGCTCAAATATCACCGCGTGGGAAATGGCGCGTGGGTTCGCAGGCGGCCCCATTTGAAAGCTTTTCAAGCTAAAAAGACGTATTTTAGCAATAAACACATGCTTTTTAATTCGATTTCAAATCTATGTTAGTCATTCTAAAATGATGTTTTTTTAAATATTCTGACTAATTACCGTGTTTATTTTGTTACTTTGCAATAAACTAACGTATGAATGGAAGCTATGTTAACTTTGTTGTTTGTTTGATCATTTTAATACATGGGGGCGAGGTAAGGTCAAGTTGCATGGTCCGCTCCCGGCCATATGAACTGATGTAATTTGTATGTTTAAATAATATTTGAAAAGAGATGTACTGAAAAAATTACACAAAAAATGGAATTGATTCTGTCCGATTGTGTTTTTTATTAACGGAATAAAGGGATCATAAAGGGGTTCTGACTGAGTCGAGTGAGAACTGTGCGGTAAACCGGCATGCGCATCATCATTCTTTGTCCCAAAAAATTGAGGACTCGAAACATTTACGGTGGCGGCCAAGATCGTTTGACTGGGATGCTGGACTGGGAAGAATTCGATCGGAAAATGCAAGCTTTTGATAGGTAGGCTAATCGCACTGGTTGAGATTAATCATGATTGTTCGCTTAACACAAAGACATATAAGTTTTTAATCTGGCAAAATAGCAATGAATATGTACTATTTAGATTAAATACCGATGGAATTATTTGTCTCTCAATAAAAGTATGGTGGGATTTCTTTTTCAACAAACTGTCAAAATGCTTGGCATTTACGCTGTTGTGTTAGCTTTCTTCTATCTTCTCTGGCTTGACAAGTCATAGCCCGGGGCGGGGCGAAACAACTTCCCATTATGGAGTGCCCAGTTAGAGTAACCTGAAAAATATTACGCTGTGTGTGTATTCATAGCAACCACGGGACCGGGGCTGCGTTTCAACGGTCGTGATCCTCAAGGAAAGCCTGGGGAAATCCCAATAGTGTAAAATGTGATATAGCCTCATGGGGTAACACAGTGATGAGTTCATGAATAGTTAATTAGCACTATCTCTATGCCTAACGTTTTATCGTGGGAATCTTCACAGATCAAAACTTTGGATATTTTGAGGGCTGCTAATCATGAAATTATGTCATAAAAGGGAATTATATACGATATAAATAAATGTATCACACAAGCATTTTTGGCTCAACAGAGGCAGACTTTTATATAGGAACACCGTGAGTAAGTTGCATGGTGCAGGCAGAGAACTGAGCCAAGGCCGGGTTTGTAGGTAGATCTTTACAGACGGAATTCATACAGGCACATTCATAAACCCAACACAACAACTTCACTCGGGCGCAAGGACACAATAGCCCGCAAATCAACCACGCTCCCAAATAATCAGGGACTGATATCGATAACAAACATCGCCCTCTCGAATCTTCAAAATGACGAGGATAGGATACACATTGCGAATTTATACACTGAAAATCAGCAGTCCCGCAACAAAACACCGTCCAAAATGACATTACACACCAAAATTTCAAAATCCATTTCCATGAGTTTTATCCATAAGATCACAGCTTCCACAACTGTAATTTCAGTGGGCAATCAGCAAGCCATAAAAAAAAAACTCGTAGGGCTTTTAAAAACAGCGGCAAAAATCGGCCAACTTCTTCCACGCGATGGCAAGGCTCTATTAATTACATAATAGGCCAATAAAAGTCAGCCAAACTCGAGCAGGGCATTTGTGAGCTCATTTAAACGCAAAGATACTCTATTCTATTACCAATATTCAAAATGCTGACATTTTTTCTAAAAGATTTGCATTTTAAACGTTGCTAGGTTTTCATATGCGTATGCGGCCACTGGGCATCTTTGTCAAAATGTTATTAATGGGGGAAAGGTCACATTTGCTATACGCATGATTCGAATACACCTGGATGTGCGCCATCCCCGAGTGTGTGTGTTGACAGCAGCCCAAAATCGCAGGTGCGACAACTCGGATCTCTCACGGGAGCAACTCGCAAAAAGGTGAAGAGTCCTGGCCTGGTAAATAATCATGAAGTTCGAGGTTCTTTTGCCACCCACTGACATAGGATTAAGTGTACTTACTACAGATTTGCATTCATTATTCAAAAGGTTAATATTGTACCAAATCAGCCACATAAAAGTAAACACGTGTTTGTGTGTCGGGGTAATCTTAAACCCAAGATTTCTTCAACACTTCTTGATCTATATCAAACATAACTGCAGGGGGTTGTATGCACAACAAACCACTACAGTAAACCAAAATATTTGTCACTTGGGTAGTCCCGAAAAGGGTGTGAAAAACTTACCCAGAATTTACTTGGCTACTACACGTACCTGACCTAAATATATAATAAGTTACAGATGATTATTAAAGGTAGGTGTCCAAATGGACAAACTCATCCCTCACTTTACTCCATCAATAGTGAGACTTTGGTATCAGAAGAAAGGTCATATTTTCCTCATTACCCAAGTGAATTTTAGTCCACAAAATGTTTCCTTTTGATTTATGAACAAAAATGCAATCCCGATGCACCGGCATCCACTTCTCAAAATCTTGGACTGCTCATCCAATATGACACGATACTAGATAGGCAAAATAACAAATCCTATCTTTAGAGCTTGCATTGGTAATAGGGGTCTTTCACCTCACTCATGCATAACCTATAACAAAAGGTGTTAATTCCCGTAGTATTCCTCATTCAGATCAATTTAATACCCGACCATAAAGTACTTGTGCTATTCAAAGTGTGACCCATACTTTTATGCATACACATCCAACATGCATGTCGTTCTTTAGATTTAGAAAGTCTCCAGAAATTTGGAATGGACTTTGCCATTCCCGGCAAGATGGCCGCTAATCTGAAAGGTGGAAGACCTTTATTGACCAGTAAACAATACCTGTGAATGGTAGAGCGCAGAACTTTCCATGTGTCGCAAAAGAAGGAATTTTGTAATTAGAATAATTAATATCGGATATCTCCGAAAATAATTCAACGGCTGCTGGAAACGTCCTTCCGATATAAAATAGCCGGGAAATTGCGCCATGTACGTGTCTACGCTCATCCATTAGTTGTTCCGTCGGTTCAGACAAGTCAAGTTAGAGATCATTTTCGTGAGGTTACACTATTTCATCATGGACGGACATTTGGTGTTTTCAGCTCCGCCATTAAATTACAATCAGGGATCCTGATTGTGATTACAAAAATTGGTTCTTTTATGACAAATACTCATTTTTGAGCATTACTACTCACAGGTACAGGCTGTCCCAAAAAAATGTTAACACTCGAGACACAGGTATTTTGTGCAAAACTAAAGTTGTTTGGTATGCTCTTAAAGCTTACTAAATAAGCTTTTATTTGCCGTTTATTTCATTTCAATGCAATATGTAGAACAAAAGATATGCTTCGTTTAAAAGGAGAGTACAAATTCGGATTGGTCCGATTTGCAATAGTTACAATTGTAAGATTGTGTGAAACATATTTTGTAACATACTCAAAGTTGGGTTATTGATTGTATTATTGATTGACAATTGAACATATTGAAGATAATGACAATCCCTTCTGAACTTCATTATTGTCATAAAGTGTGATAATTGTCTTTATGATTAGCACTACTTTGTATTTTTCAAATATTAATCA